>JAWDGP010000212.1:132500-153824 GCA_033675545.1 Elysia crispata | reverse complement strand
CATCATTCTTATCATAAAAAAAAATTTCTTTATTCTTGTGATTGTTTCCGGTTCTTTTTGCACTAATCTGGATAATTCTATAGATTGGATTAACTGAAGACAACTTTTACAAGAATGAAGAATTGCGATACATCCATGATTCAATGCAGGATTACCGCAAACTTGGAACGTCTCCAAGAAACACATGGAAGTATGTCTGGATTTAGTTGCATTTTAGCTGAAAATTGAAAGTTTTAAAAATATCATGAATACACTCATGGTCCACTTTTTTTTTCTAACAATGTGAAAGAAAACAACCAATTTTTGTTACTTATAAAGGATCAAATGTTGTTCTTGACACACAAACGAGTAGAGGAAAAAAAATTGAGTTTGTATGAGGAAAAAGACAACTGTGTGGTTTTAAAAGTTCTCGCAAAGTGAAAGATACCTGGGCTGAAGGCATATACATTTGCGGTTATGGTCTGCTGCCAGGTAATTTCATCGCTCTCAACAGAGGCAGTAATATGAGTCATCTCTTGCATTCATCATTAGCAAAATAGTTTCTACTAACATCTCTCTAAGAATTATGGTTAGGACTGCTAACATTCTGATTCCAGCTTTTCACTTCTTTTCCTATTGCTCATTTTTTTTTCTATTTTGCACAAGATAACGACATCTTCGCTAGTTTTATAAAAAACGCTTAAAAAAAAAACCCCAAGAAAATAAAACAAAACAGTGATATCAAGCTAACTGCGGCATGGCCTATTCAAAGTTACTTCTTTTTCTTTCAACACTAAGACAAATCGCTAACTAAAATCGGATAATCTTATCTGTAAATTCTTTTCATATATAAAATCGTAAAAAGGTAGTGAACGACATAACATTATAGAGTGAGAGAGAAAGTGAGAGTGTTCTTTAAAAAAAAGAACATAGGGAGAGAGGAAAAAATACAAACATTATAATGCACAAGAAGTAGTTTACTAGCTAAAGGTCAAAAACCAAATTTTTATATGTTCTATGGCATTAAAACGTTTGTTTTTAAATATATTTTTGACTTCTAATGTTCTTATGTAAATGATTTTTACCTGTGGTAATTTATACTCCCTAGATTTGCATTCAAAAAAAGAAAACGAGTGAAAACACGTGGCAGAGTACACTTACTTGCATAACAATGAATTTCAGTTGTTTGTTCCACATGCCTTAACACTATTGTCTTTTCTATTTGTTCACAACATTAAAATAATGTCATTTAGACATGTAAATTAACACGAATTATTTGAAAGCAGATGATTATATTCCTAATTATGTATTTCGTTTTAATGGTTTCTTGACTTGTCACGATTTAAGAGGGGAATGTTTGAAATATTGTCGAAAAGTATCAATATCATTTTTAACATTCAACTAAATCGAATGCTTTCTGGACACACAACGTTTGTTTTGAATTAAAAATTTTCAGGGAAGATCTCCCTCCTCACGTTGTCAACGCATTTCATTCCTTGAGTCAAAATGCCATCTGTAAGTATTTTCTCCTCTTCTTTCACACCTTGACACAGCATAATATTATAAATATAATATATGTCTTTTAATAATCTATTCCTCCTGAAAAAGATAAATTTTGAAATCATACAGCCAGTATCAATTCTTCGTCATTTAAAACTCATATAGATGTAGCCAAATTTAGAGGATGTGAGGATGCGAAACAAATCTAACGGAAATGAAAAAAAAAAAAACCCACCCAGTTTAGAGGCGATGACCAGGATGAGATAAATAGATTTACTATGTTCAGATCACAATGAGGAGATATTTCTTATTCTTTGCAGATACTTCCATATCTCATGTATGCTACAACTGTTTTCAACGCCCTCATTTGTTTCTTTGTTCAACAATACAGATGTTACAGCAGGCATATTGAGATCTCCTGTCTATTCACCTAGGAATATGTTGTAAGTGAACTTAACCCAGACATGATATCTTGTAACATTATACAAACAAAAGCTGGAGCTCAGTTAATGCAACGTTTCAGTTTGAGAAGGCATAGCAGTGAGATTTCATGAAGAGCTGGTTTTGAGAGTACTCATGCGTTGCTTGATGACTTTTATTAAATGTTATTTCTCAAGGCAATTCTGAGAAGTTATAAAGCGTTGGTTTTGATAGTACTCATGCGTTGCTTCATGACTTTTATTAAATATTATTTCTCAAGGCAATTCTGAGAAGTTATAAAGCGTTGGTTTGAGAGTACTCATGCGTTGCTTGATGACTTTTATTAAATATTATTTCTCAAGGCAATTCTGAGAAGTTATAAAGCGTTGGTTTTGAGAGTACTCGTGCGTTTCTTGGTGACTTTTATTAAATATTATTTCTCAAGGCAATTCTGAGAAGTTTTATTTCTCAAGGCAATTCTAAACGTCACTTGAGAATGTTTTCAAGATGATTTAAAGGGTACTGCAACAAATAAAATGTTTGATCACCCACTTGATCTAGCAGGTAATGCTTTATGTGCTGACCACTAAAGGTAAACCCAGTTCAATGCGGAACTTTACTTATCATCAGCGGAAAAGACATTGAAGACAAGCAAAAAGATTGTTATTAACACCTGATGCAACTAAAATTTGGAATTTTTCTTGTATTATTCACGAAACCTCGGGCTTCAGCTGTTCAAAATACGGATCAGTTATACCAAAAAGGAAATGAATAAATTTGAAGATACCGCCTTAAGTAAAGTAAAGAATTAAACTAGAAAATTGGTGGCTCTCTCCTAACTATCTCTCCCATGCAATTCCATTCTTATTTTGTTTATTGGCTTTTCAGAGCTAACAAATATGCAGGTGTTGGATGGATCATTGGGCACGAGATTATTCATGGATTTGACGTGGAGGGTAAAGTTTACTATAAAAAGTAACAATTATATCTCAAACCTGACGAAAAATGTTGGTTAATTAGTTTAGGAATCATGTGTTCTTTAAAAACTTTCAAAATCCATTTTGATTTTGTCTGACTTTTCGCTTTTTAATACACTTTAAAAGATGCAGGTCTTTTTTAACTAAAAAATTTTACTTAAACAATAAATTTCACACTCTGGTAAAAAAATCTTTTTGAAAAAATGAATGTAATAAAACGGCAAGAATTAAAAAAAGCCATTCTCTATTTTTTTCTTTAAATGAACAAATTTATGTTTATTCTTTAAATTCTTTTCATTACTGACGGCTTCAATCTTCAAATAAGTAAGAAATCATAAGATTATATCATGAACTATATACCGCTTTTTTGACAAGATATACTCGTTACATTTTTAGTGTCAGGAGCACCTCATGTTTAAAAAATAATGTATTGTTATTTCCTTTTAAAAAAATATGAATGCAGAGAAAGAATGTAGTGCCATTATGATATCTCCAAAGATATGAATCTAGAGCGTTGTTGTTGGGTATTCTGTGTGTACGTGCGTGTGTTTGTTAGGTTGAAAAGTTATTAAACTTAGGTATGATTTCTTTTTTTTTATAACTTGTCACAAGTTTGAGTGTATATTAGAATTGGCGTTATTCTTTAAGAACGTATTGGTAATGGCATGCACATTCTTTCATTTCTGTTTTTACATAAATAGAAATACTTGCAATTCCTTAGTCCCTTCAAAGTTAATGAATTGAAGCTAAAGATTTGTTGCCTGGGATACTAGAGTTACGGTAAGTTTATTTTGGGACACAAATATGCTATTATAAAGGAACGATGTTTGATCAGGTGGTATAGTATTTAAAAAAAAACACTACGAGAATGGCACTCTTAGAGATACCGGTAACATGGTTGTAAAACTGCCAAACTGTCTACACCGTGCATCTGGCCCCGGTCTCTGATCGTCTTCTTCCTAGCCCTATGTGAGGGAGTTGGATGATAGTTTTGCTGTTAGATTTGAACTGACTGCGCTCTACGACGCGCTGCTTCGCGGTCACCGTCCTAGGCGACCTATTCCTTTGGAAGCCTAATCTCTTAGGCGTCTAGTTCCTTTGGAAGCCTAATCTCTTAGGCGTCTAGTTCCTTTGGAAGCCTAATCTCTTAGGCGTCTAGTTCCTTTGGAAGCCTAATCTCTTAGGCGTCTAGTTCCTTTGGAAGCCTAATCTCTTAGGCGTCTAGTTCCTTTGGAAGCCTAATCTCTTAGGCGTCTAGTTCCTATGGAAGCCCAATCTCTTAGGCGTCCAGTTCCTTTGGAAGCCTAATCTCTTAGGCGTCTAGTTCCTATGGAAGCCTAATCTCCCAGGCGATCTGTTCCTGAGGAAGTCTGATCTCCTCGGCTACATGTTTCTGTGGAGGCTTAATCTCTTTGGCGACCTGTGCCTGTGGAGGCCTAATTTCCATAGCGGACTGTTCCTTTGTAAACCTGCTTTCATTGAGGTGCTTCACAAAGTATGGAAATATATACATCATGCCGACAACACGGTGCTTCAGCAAGAATGAAAATATCATAATATCATGCCGTCAATGAGGTGTTGCAGCAAATATGACGAAATCGTACTATCATGCTGTCTAATGTGGTACTTTAGTAAGATGAAAAAATCATACCATCATGCCATCAGCAAGTATGAAAATATAATACATTGATGGCGTCAATGAGGTGCTTCAGAGAGTATGAAAATGTAATACCATGATGGCGTCAATGACGTGCTTTAGCAAGTTTGAAAATATAATACATTGATATCGTCAATGAGGTGCTTCAGATAGTATGGGAATATATACATCATGCCATCAAAAAGACGCTTCAACAAATATGAAAATATAAAACCATTACTTCAATGACGTACTTCAGCAAGTATGAAAATATAAAAATCGAGCTGTATGAGGTTCTCAAGCAAGTCTAAAGTTATTATCTAGATCTAATTATTGCTTCATCACAACGTAAATAAGCAGATCTTTGATTATTTTCTTTATCAAAATGAAAACAATTGCGAAGGGGGAAAAACAGTTTTACTAAGTCCCAATCCATTTATTTACATTATTATTATTATTTTTATTATTATTATTATTATTATTATTATTATTATTATTATTATTATTATTATTATTATTATTATTATTATTATTATTATTATTTTTATTATTATTATTATTATTATTATTATTATAATTATTATTATTATTATTATTATTATTATTATTATTATTATTATTATTATTATTATTATCATAATATATTATTATTATTATTATTATTATTATTATTATTATTATTATTATTATTATTATTATTATTATTATTATTATTGTTGTTGTTGTTGTTGTTATTATCATCATCATTATCATTATTTTTATTATTAAAATATGTATGTCTATATGTTTGAGTGTCTAGGCTCTCAGTACGACAAACAAGGAAACTTAAGAAACTGGTGGGAAGATGAAGACAAAGAAAGATTTAAAAATGCGACTCAGTGCTTTATCGATCAGTATGACAACTATATATATCCCCAGCTTAAAGGAAAGGTAAGGTTTTTTTATATTGATTTAGTTATTTTTTTATTACATTTCAACACAATGAATGCTTAACATATATGGGCATTAAAGACGACATTAAATTTTGGTCAGTATTATATTGGACTCTAAAGTTGTTACCATCAAAGGATAGTTTCTGTTTAGCGAGAATTGCAGAGATTAACAAAGATCTAGGTGGCAAAAAATAGAACAAGGGGTAGGTTTTATGTCAATGTAGTTTTTACTAAATCATCGATCAACATGAGCCATTAAATCCATTATTTCAAATGCGAATAAAAAATACCAAGACAGGTTAAATGATTTTTCTCTGAACATCTTTAAATCGTTTAATTTATGTTTAGTGAGATTTTGTTGACTTTTGTCGATGTTCTAGTAATGCTTAGCACGGTATCTTTTAACGTCAATAAATTATGGTAGTTATGTTAAGCTAGCTATCTTTCAACATGACTAAAATGTCTTGGTTTATGCTAAATAAGCCATCTTTAGCTATCAATAAACTGTGTTACTTATCTTAAAACATCAATAAGTTGTGTTAGGTATGCTTAGTTTGCTATCTTGAAACATCAGTAAATGGTGGTAGTTATGTTAAGTTTGCTATATGAAACATAGTAAACTGTGTTATTTATCCTTAGTTTGTTATCTTGAAACATCAGTAAATTATGTTACTTATGCTTAGTTTGCTATCATTAAACATCAGTAAATTGTTGCTTATGCTTAGTTTGTTATCTCTAAACAATAGTAAATTGTGTTAGTTATGTTTCTGTTGCTATTTGAAACATCAGTAAATTGTGTTACTTATATATTAAGTTTGCTATCTTTAAACATTAATAAATTATGTAGAGGTAGTTTGTTATTTGATAGATCAGTAAATTGTATTAGTCATGCATAGCCTGCTATATTGTAACTTAAGCATGTATTGATCGCATTCAAAACCCCTCGCCTTTATTACTATAAGATCAATATTTGGAAACTGCCTTATCTCTGTGTTTTGCAATGAATATTTAGACTTTCGTATATTTGTCAAAAGTTTTTTAAATCACATGTATAATGTCTATTGTTATATTTTTAACGATATTTTCATTTTTAATCAAATAAACCAGCCCAATTTTAAACAAAACGCAAAAAAGAGTGTTGGAGAGATAGCTGCAGACAACGCCGGTATAAAACTGTCCTACTAGTGAGTTTACATCTTTCTGTTCGTTACATTATATTTGATTTCGAACAGGTCGTAAATATCAAAGTTTTTTTTTGTTTACGAGCGCACTATGCACGGCATAGTTACAGAAATGCAAAGTTTTCAGTCACGTTTAGTTTGAATTATTTATGGGATATTTGTGAAATTAGAGTTTTTAGAGTCATAGTTAAAGGAATTTTTATGAAGCAAATAAATTACACACTGGTATTGGACCTATAGGAAATTGTGTCTCTCTGTTATTTTATTACCTTCTGATCAAGAAATATATTCAGTTTTCATGATCATTATAATTTTTTTTCCTGCAATTGAGGTTTGAAATTTATTTCTAACAACAACATGATTGTGGTGTGTTTAAAGTCAATCTGGCTTACTGAAACGACAGTTTTAAATCTTAAAACCTACTTGTAATACTAATACATTATAAATGTCTTAAATATCTCACAAGCGCACAGACACAAGACAATCAATACATTTACATAAGTTTCTTTCTCTACGGCATGTGCACGAACACTTTTAATGTTGATATTTTTATTGTTGTTTATTTCTATCTCGCACTGGTACCACCAATTTACTTCTGATACTGAAACTTCCCAATTTTATGCTTTTCACACTTGTTATCGACACGATACGTCTAACACTGATAAATTTAATAAAATTTACTGCAATTTCTAACATGTTTTGGCACCTCTTACTTGTCACATGTATTAACATCTATTTTTTCATACGTGTATCGCCACTTGCTATCTCCTACATGTATCGACACTTGTAATCTCGCAATTGTAAAGACACATGCTATATCGCGCGTGTATCAACACTTGTCATCTTCCACGTACATCGAATCTTTATCTCGCATGTGTATCGACACGAAACGTAAAACGTAACTTACAATCTGATTTCTCCCCTGCCTGCAGCGCCTACAGAAAAGAGGTAGATAAACTGGGTAGGGAGGAGAAGATGTTGCCAGGGCTGGGGCTAAGTCCAGATCAGCTCTTCTTTGTGACCTTTGCTCAGGTGAACTGTTCGACCCACACGATATAAAATTTTGTTCTGTCTTACTCTGTATCAATTAATTTTCTGTGACAAATCGCCAAGACTTTTTCCCCTTAATGCTCTTTTTATTTATAATTTATATAGAGCGCTAGTTTTCTGAGATGATTTTAGTTGAAGATTGCACTTCATTCTTAAAAGAAAAATGAGGTCTATTTTCATGGGTATTTTTTAGCACAAGAAAAAAGAACAAAACAAAGGAAAGCCTTCATTGACCACTTTATTTTTTCTTACATAATGATTATCATTTGTACCCTCAACTCGTTTCAGATCTGGTGTTCAAAGGAAACCGAAGCCGTTTTGATTTACTGGCTACTGAATTTTCAGCACCCACTTTCCAACTATAGGTCAGTAGCAAGCCACTCTTTAATAAATAATCTTGGTTAATAATAATAATGGTTAATCTCCAGACCCCACGTGAGAACGGGAACTTGTAAGACAGTAGTGTAAAGAAAAAGTTGTGATAAATCTTTAAATTCTTAGATCACTATTATTTGAATGTAACGCTAAAGATCGAAGAGGAGACTAGACAACAGAACGAAACAAATCCTCGGATCGAACTTAATGCTCAGCCAATACCGTTTTATGTGAACTTCAAGATCGCGTCCATACCAACATTGTCATTAACTATCGGTACATGTCAGGAGTAAACTTTGTTTTGCTGAAGTAAACAATTGTTACAAGCCTGTTTAAATATATTGCAATTATTATCATTTTCAGAATCCTTTCAACACTGTGGAATTTCCCAGAGTTCTCTCAAACGTTCAACTGTTCTTTAGGATCTCCCATGAATCCTGAGCGGAAATGTTCTCTGTTTGGAGACTAACACCGAGTCTGTCTGGTGCAATTCACTTTGGACATAGATTAGTCGTGCACCTAATTTATTTGTAATTTTAACGATTGTTTAATTCACGTATGTGCCTTGTTTCTTTTTTCTTCCTTTTTTTTGAATGGATGAATCGCAATATAATTGATTCTAATATGTATTTGTTCTCCCAAATTAAAATTTTCTGTGCTGTGCAGTTTTCTATCTTCGTGAGATTTTATATAATTAACACCAGATGAACGTTGCAAATCATTTTACAACACTGTTTGAAAACGAGTCCGAATGAATGGATTATAAAAAATGTGCTTCGATGAAAAATATCAAAATATTATATTCCTTTTTTCAAGTTTTTTAATAAAAAAAATACATTTCTTCAGAAAAATTTCTTAAATTTAATGCAATTTCCATCGTTATTGACAAAATTCTAATAAGCGAAAAAAGTGAAGATAGAAGTTGAAATCTGGTTGCCCGTAATTGATGTGGAACTTGCGAGTAAAGAGTGTGGTCTCAGACAAGGTTTATTTTGATAAATATCCTCTTCTTGTTCTTGTTCTTGTTCTTCTTCTTTTTCTTCTTCTTCTTCATTATTAATATTATTATTATTATTATTATTATTATTATTATTATTATTATTATTATTATTATTATTATTATTATTATTATTATTATTATTATTATTATTATTATTATTATTATTATTATTATTATTATTATTATTATTATTATTATTATTATTATTATTATTATTATTATTATTATTATTATTATTATTATTATTATTATTAATATTATTATTACTAAAAGTGCAACTTATAAAAAATATCAAATTTTAAAAAATATCAATGTTTTAAGAATAAATTCAATTCGCTTGCATTTATCATTTAGCATAAACGAGCTTTGTAACTAATTAAAGTAATAAAAATGCTTCACTGATTACAAACGAGTATCGTTGCTTTTTTAAACTTTTTAACCAAGCACGAAAAAAACGTTTACAATGTCTTTTTCTGGATACGAGACGGGGAATTCCACGGTGAACGCATTTTCTGATTTAGTATCCTTTATGTCAACTGATATAATCATGTCACTTTACATTTTCAAGGGATAAAGATGAGGATTCAAATAGATACATGTGTTATTTAGGACGAAAAAGAAAGAAAATATTGTATAAGAAGTAAGGATGGAGGCCAAGTACAATTTTATATTTATTCTTAAATCTCTCAGACATCAACTTCTTTACCGTCTCGGGAAACCATGCACATCAATCTTGAGACGCTCTGAATTATTGAGTTTCATGTTATCCTTGTTCTCAAGAGAAGAGCTTAGTTGAATAATAAAATACGCGACAACAGTTGCTGGGGTTGATTTATAAGACGGAGAAAATTTGTATATCCGAGCAAAGCATCATTCCTTACCATAACAGAGTATGGAATGGCAACATTCTTGATTAGATTTTCTTATCGCCATGTTTATTGTGAGGCAAATGAATTATTTTGTTCCATACTGCCTGGCAAAACATTGGCCTGTCTGTCAAACACATTTCACTAAGAGTTTAAGAGCCATACATTTATCTCTGAAAAAAAAATATCTAAGGATTGCGTGTACAGTGGAAGAGATAAATTCAGTTGTTACAAACCTATCTAGACAGCAAAAGTTTAAAAAAATATGACAAAACAATACCATTTCGTTCGAGGCTTAGGGTATCTTTTTGTAAGTGTCATCATTTTATTATTGAGAAGCGAAAGGGGAGAGACTTAAAGGGCGTTGAATATAAAAGAAAAATAAAACGAAGAAACAAAGAATATAATTTAAGTATTTTTCTTGTAAATTTGCCAAAGTTACACAAAGACATTTTGACACAACTCTCCAGTACTGCGACAGGTGTCACAGTTGTAGAAATATTTGGTCTGAACTGATGCTTTTCCACCGAACAAACATTTTGACATAAATTGTTTCATCAGGTTCTACGTTATATCTCTTACATAGACATATAAATGTTTATTTATCTATATATAACACATATGAACCGATAGAAAAAGATAAAATCCAAGTAAGAGAAGCATCATCACACAACAATCACCAAGCTTACTGAGGTCTACTCCAATGTCTACACACATGTTGGTTATGACAATATTGCTCTAAGAGAAACCGTATCACTAAAACTTTGACAACTGTGGTATTTTTTCAAAAAAGGTATTGTACAGATCACGCTATATTCTCTATCTTTTCTTACTCTCGTAATCAAGACTTCTATTTCTACCAACGTTATTATTTGAATTTATTCCATCCTTGAAGCCCCTAGCAACGTAAAACAAAGAAGTTTTTGTTCTACAAATTTTTATAAAAAAAAATTCATATTTCAAAGTTTCTCGGCCATTGCTGCACATTTCACTACGGAAGTAAATTCTCGATAAATGGCAAAGAACTAGCAAGTCTTTTTATTAGCAAGTCCATAACCTGCATTAAATGACAATATTTGCAATTGGTATTCAGATTTATTAACGTTACCAATGTTCATTTTTAGTCATTTTTATATGATCAATTCTTTTTTTTTCCAACACTCTCGTTTAATATTTAGTGTATGATTTTGGTGTGAATTTACGGAAGAATTGTGATTGAAGCTTACAAAATATCGCAATGATTTTAACGGGTCTTCTCTTCCTGGTATCACTTGTTGGTCACACTGACGCGTCATGTCAAACCAATGTTGATACAGGTAAGTTTATCTTAGTTTATTTAACTCCTAAAACGCTACTGTTCTTTATTGTTTCGAGATTGGGTCCGAAGAGATTCATAAAACAAGAACAGCCAGACACTGTAATTTCTTTCAGTCAAAATCAATTACACAATACATAATAAAAATCAAAGGTAAAAACTGGATGAGACATGACTGTGTTAACACTACTACTAGGTCTACAGAGAATATATTGTAATCTCTTTTTCATATTTTAAATATAATATTACACTTTTCATTCATGATACTCTTAAGCTTGAAGCTGTGATTTGAAAAAGACAAAAAAAATACCTGTATTATACATTCTTTTTATTTCTTTCATTACAATAATATTATTTACAAATTTAACATTATTTGTTCTTTATAAGTTGCATTTTTTTGCATTTTAAGCCTTTTCCTGAAACACCATTATTTCACCGAGATTATTGAGTAGCTTATGTTATCTTATTTCATTTCGGTCACAAAAGAATCAATCTCAACATTTTTCAATGATTTTCAGATAATTGCTACCTCTTGAAATCATACTTTAAAAGTTTAAGTGATTAAGACACGAATGATTGAGTTCTTTACACGACGAAAGTTTATGTGTTTTTCTTAATCTGTTCTAAAAATGGTGGTTTCGCCTATTAGAAGTTTTTAGAATAAACAAAACGACAGACAAGCCAATTTTTCTCGTGAAATTATTGTTATTTCGCGGACTACCAGTTTATCGTGTCAACTGAATCATCCATTTTCTTTTTTTTTAAATCCACATCGTTAGAGTATGTTTGGTGTGAAAAAAAGTCTACAGTAAATTTTCTTCGCTAGTCTCTTTTACACGCTAAACTTCATTTCTCACACTTACTTCCACGATAATTTTTATGGTATATAAACGAGTCTGAACACAAATTATTCCTCCATAGCCCAGTTACCCCTTAACATTTAAGCTATAAATGAGTCCAGGGACAAAAAGTTTCTTTAAACCTGAGTTACGAAATGATTATTTTTATAGGACATCAACATCCCTATAGGTGAGAATTAAGGGATAATTTGTTTTACTTCGTCTGTGTACAAGTTACACGATAATTTGTACGCCATGAATCTCTCCCAAAAACAAAAATATTTATGGTCTTTTTTTTTTCGTCAGTGCACAATCAATCCTCGTCTGACTGCCCCAAAGGCTGCAAAGGTGTTTGCCTCACTGAAGACTGTATTAAAGAAGGTAATCTATAACATCATGATGTTTGTCTCACTGAAGACTGTATTAAAGAAAGTAACCTATAACACCATGATGTTTGCCTCACTGAAGACTGTATTAAAGAAGGTAACCTATAACACCATGATGTTTGCCTCACTGAAGACTGTATTAAAGAAGGTAACCTATAACACCATGATGTTTGCCTCACTGAAGACTGTATTAAAGAAGGTAACCTATAACACCATGATGTTTGCCTCACTAAAGACTGT
This sequence comes from Elysia crispata, assembly GCA_033675545.1. NCBI lineage: Eukaryota > Metazoa > Mollusca > Gastropoda > Plakobranchidae > Elysia > Elysia crispata. The sequence continues at coordinate 141,128 of JAWDGP010000212.1, read as the reverse complement.
ATTAAAGAAGGTAACCTATAACACCATGGGTCTAGACTGTACCAGGGAAAGCAATCTGTGCTAGAGACTGGAATAGTTGGCGTGAGGTGAACACAGGAGTATCTCAAAAATGGCTGGTGTATCACAGGCTGCAGTTTGACGTGGGTTATGTGCGCCGTGAGAAGAGAAGAAAGAAAGAGAGAGATGAATAGAGACAAAGAGAACTAAAACAAGAAACAGACACACGTACAAATAGACAGAGCAGAGACAGAGAAATGTAGAGTCAAATGGGGAGGGTAAAAGGACAGAAAATACCAAAAGGCAGAGACGGAAAACAAATAGACGTTGGGAGAAAGAGTGGTAAATAATCATCTATGTGTATATATCTATGTATATATATATATATACATATATATATATATATATATAGAGAGAGAGAGAGAGAGAGAGAGAAGATCTTACCTTAAATTCTTTGCATACTGCATAGTATGCAGAGAATTTAAGGTAAGATCTTCTATATCTATGAAATGCTCCCACAGTTGAGCACTCTTATCAATTATTCCAACTTATCTATCTATCTATCTATCTATCTATCTATCTATCTATCTATCTATTTATCTATCTATATATATATATAAATATACATATATATATATATATATATATATATATATATAGAGAGAGAGAGAGAGAGAGAGAGAGAGAGAGAGAGATGGACAAACACATGGACAGAGAAACATACAAGAGTGAGGGACAGCAGCTAATGAAGTTTAGTTTGATCTTTATATTAAACCCCCTTTAACTATTTGGAAAACATCACAACATTAGACGAACACTTACTCCTGCAGCACAGACTATTGTTTCTTTACCACTAATCGTGCAAGCATGACGCCGAAAGAGACGCAGGATGTAAATTTCATTTTTTTTCCCAAAAGATGTGAACGAAAGCAAAATAATGTGTAATCGAAGTTTTTTTTACTTCACATTAGTAAAAAAAAACTTTGGAAGTGGTACTATCACTTCTTAAGTTTTCACAAATAAAGATTTTCTTTTCCATTATAATCAGATTCTTTTTTGTTGACAGCTGCTCAGGTACTAAAGTTTATGGACAGAACTGCCAACCCCTGTGATAATTTTGCAACTTTGCTTGCGGAAATTTCTACAAGACTCAAACACTACGCACGGATCGCAGTCGTATAAGCTCAATTTTTTTGATGAGAGAAGGAAATCTCAAAACTATGAAAGGTGAGCTTTTATCCTGCCTTCTCTGTAATGCTAGTCATCAGAAGAAAAAAACAAAACACGAGGAAATAGAAACAGAAATGAAAAAGAGGAAAACAGAGATACAGAATTCAGTAAAGAGCTGAAACACAAGTTAGATAACATTTAGGTCAAAATGGAGAAGGATACAAACTTGAATTAACCATGTAAAACTTTTTGTCTCTATTGGCTTCATCAGATCTTATTCAATCAAGAGATAAAGGGATAGCAGTGCGAAATGGCACGGGAAAAAATCACTTGTAAAATATTATTACTAGTGCCACAAAAACTGGATCAAGCTTTCGCCAAAACGCCAACACTGTCTTTCCGTATCAAACTGTTATTGTTCTACATTTTATTAATGTTTGGTGAAGTTTGGTCGCTTATGTTAAGCCTGAAAACACCTGGCTCTCCAAGTAACTCCTTCGTACACTAATCACTGTTTCAGATGTGTTACTGCAAGAGATAAAGCCGACAGACCGGCCGTATCAAAGGTGGCCAAAGATGTATTTTAAGTCTTGTATGGACACAGGTGAAACAATTAGTTTGATAGAAAAATGTTATCTCTCCTATCCATCTGCTTGTTTGTCTGCCTGCCAATCTCTCCCTCTTTTTTTTTCATCCCTTCCTTTGCATTTTTCGCTCATATATAAGATAACCTTGTTCCTCATAACAATAAGAACCTTTAGTACATAAACCCATGCACTGATCTTGTCTATTTATGAATTAATTGAGTTGGATAAGCCAACGACTTTGCCAGCAGTGAGATTAGTTACACCCGTTAATGAATGACCTTTGGAGACCGGAACATTCTAATCAGATTATTAATGATTTATGGAGTGTGGGACATTGTTATCCTTTTATTAATGAATTTGGAGATAGTAACATCATTCTCCTTTTATCAATGACCAATGGAGACTGCAATATCCTAATCCGTTCATTGAAGATATGTGGAGGCTGGAACATCATAATCCGTTCAATAATGACCTTTGGAATCTGAAGATTATCACCACAACTGGAAAGATGGTATTTAGCATAAACAGATGGGAAAAATCAACGTAACCAAGCTAAGGACTTCGCAAAGAGTTATTTGTGTGCTATTCATGACTAAATTTATTATCATGGGAATGATGATGATGTTGGTCTGGGGTATCGGTAATGATAATAATGATGGTGATGATTATGATGATGATGTTGGTCTGGGGTATCGGTAGTGATAATAATGATGGTGATGATTATGATAATGATGTTGGTACTGCTGATGGCATCGGGGATGATGATGATGATAATGATGTTGGGACTGCAAATGATAATAATGATATCGATGATGATGATGATGATGATGATGATGATGTTGGGACTGCAAATGATAATAATGATATCGATGATGATGATGATGATGATGATGATGTTGGGACTGCAAATGATAAAAATGATATCGATGATGGTGATGATAATGATGTTGGGACTGCAAATAATAATAATGATATCGATGATGGTGATGATAATGATGTTGGGACTGCAAATGATAATAATGATATCGATGATGATGATGATCGAATGATTTATGATTCAATGATAATGATGATAATATCGATAAAGATAATTATGATATTGAAGATAATAATAATAATGAGGATGATGATGATAATGGTGGTGGTGCTGCTGCTGATGTTGATGATGATGTGGAGGATTATGATGAGCATGATAATGATGCAATGATAATAATAATGAGGATGATGATGATGATGATAATGGTAGTGGTGGTGGTGCTGCTGCTGTTAATGATGATGAACAGGATGATGATGAGGATGATGATGATGATGACTAATAGAGGATTAACAAATTATTCCCAAATATGCATTTTTTACCCAAGGACTTAATTATTTCACATCATAATGATGTTTGACTTTTAGTCCTTCTGTCACATCCTGCTACAGCTCAGATGGAAAAGATCGGACTGCAGCCTTATCTGGACACGACCTTTGCCAAGGAGTGGCCGACTTTGCTGGGTTCAGCTTGGAAAAATTCCACGAATTTCAATATAGCAGATCTTAACGCGAGGTATTCGCCTGAGATTGCTAACCCTCTGATGACCATTGGAATCAGAATAAATAGGGAAAACAGTACCTTTAGCTCCTTTCAAATATATATAAGTAATGAATACCACTGAAAAAAAAAGACTTTGAAAATAGCTAAAAATATTGACACGACTTATATTCAGGAAAATTAAAGACTTGGAAGAAAAAAAGACAATATAGAGATGGTATTCATCGATGCTTAGAAACTTAACTATTTATTATAGCCTATTCAAAAAGCATCGAATTTCGATGGTCAAGAACTTTTTCAAGCTTATTTGCAGGGGATAATATTTCTTTCTCATGGAAGAAATAACTCAAGTATGCCTTGTCTACATATCAAATTCTTCGTCCATCCCATTTAAATGAAACTGTAAACCTGTTCTATGAATAAAGTTTCTTTTTTCTATTTTCACATAAAAAAATTCTTAAAATTGAATTAAAATTTGAAACCAACATTAAATAAACAGTTGAAAACGTTTTATAACACATTGCCACATATTGAACAAAGAACGATTTAACTATTAAACAGGTTGTAAAGAAATCTGAAGACAATGTGAAGCTGATTGAAGACTTTTAATACTTGCAGAATAGCCAGCCAGCAGTCTGATTGTAAAATATGTTTCAGTATGGAGAATCTGGCTTTCATCTATTATGAAATGAAGTCTGGTTTCAAAAGATATTTCAGGATAGAGAATAGTCTAATTAAGAAATATTGCAGTAAAGGTTTAACCTTACAAGGTAAAAATAATTGATTAGGTCAAGAATTCTGAAAAAATCTTTCGATATATGGGAACGTTTGACTTAAAGAGATATTCCTGTTAGCATTGACGTGTGGCTCAAACAGATATTTACTGAGGAGAAAACGGTGTAGCTGAAAGAGAAAAATTAAGGCTGTATTTACACTGGTCGTAATATGTTGTACTGAATACATAGATGTCTAACTGCAAAAGGTTTTTTTATAATTCATAGGAAAACGTATAATTCAAAATGCATGTTTACGTTTTGGGACATATCTGATTGCAATAAAAATTTCAGGACAAAAAGAAATTTGAGTAAATATATTGTAAGTATAATGTTTCAGTCAAAGAGTAACCTTAAATATTTTTTTTAATTCATGGCGGAGAAAAGATGTATCATTATAGAAATAAGTCTTAAGCAAAAAAAATCTTGCATTAGAGAATGACTCTCATTAAAATAGACGTTGAATAAGAAGACTCTGATTTTAAAAAAAATGTTTAGATTTTTAGGGATTAGAAGAGTCTGACACAAAAAGATGTTTTAGGGATAGGAAGAATAACTCAAACAGATATTTTATATATGAGGAGAGTGTGACTCAAATAGATGTTTTAGGAATGGGAAGGACTCAAATAGTTTTAAGTAGATATTTTAAGGGTTGAATAGAGTCTGACTCAAATAGATGTTTTGAGTAGATGTTTTATGGATTGAGAAGAGTCTAAACTAAGAAAAAAGAGACGTTTTAGAAATTGGAGAGGTCTGACTCAGAACGATATTATATGGGTGATAAGAGTGTAACTTAAAATTAATCTAGGGATGAGAAAAGTCAGACTCCGCTGGATATCTAAGAGATGAGAGGAGTCTGAATTAAAAAAAGATGTTTTAGGAATGGGAAGAGTCTATTTCGAAAAGATGTTTTAGGTATGGGAATAGTTTATTCTATTTCGAAAAGATATTTTAGGGAATAAAAGAGTGTGACTCAAATAGATGTTTCAGGGCTGGGATGAGTCAGACTCAAATAGTTATTTACAGATGAGCAGAATCTGACTCAAAAGGACTCAAACAGATGTTTTATGAACGAGAAAAGTTTGACTCAAATAGATGATTTAGGGATGAGAACAATCAGACTCTAAAAGATAATTTCGTAGTAGAAAAAGTCAGTCTCAGATAGATATTGAAGGGGTGGGAAGAGTGTGATTTAAATAGATGTTTAAATTGATGGGAAGAGCTTGACTCAAAAAGATAATTTAGCGAATAGAAAAGTCTGACTCAAACAGATGTTTGAGGATGAAAAGAGTCGGAGTAAAACAGATTTTTAAGGGATGAAAAGAGTTCGAATTACAAAAATTTTGTTGAGGATTTAATTAAATATATGTTTTAGGGATGAAAACAGTTCGACTCAACTAGTTGTTTTACGGCTGAGAAGCGTGTAACTTAAACAGAATTTTTAGGGTTGAAAAGAATTCAAATTACAAAGATTTTTTAAGGGTGAGAAGCGTGTGACGTCAATATAATTTTAAGCATGAAAAGAGTATGGCTTATTCCGGTTTTTCTAAAAAAAAAAGATGACTGTATCAAATAGGTAATTACAATAGAAATAAAGTTTAGCTGAAGTACTTGCACAAGTTTGATGGAAATTTTGAATGAAATAAATGTTTCAGTATGAATGGAAATCAGAGTAAACTTAATTATGCAGTTACGCCAAATATCTTGCTCAAAAAGATATTTACTGTTGTTAAAAGATGTTTTGGTACCGAGAGAAATCTGATTCTGGATGTGGAGTATGCAGAGAAGTAAATTTTGCATCCTTATACCATTTAAGGGTAATATTGAGTCAACTGCTTGATGCATTTTAATTATATTCTTTATAAAGCACAAAATTATACCATCTGCATCAACTATGAGTTTTATTATGTCCCCAAAGAATAATTGGTACAGAATATTGACCTACAAGCATCCGCCACTTTTATCTTTCTCATGAAAGAAAAAGAGAGAGAGAAAGAGAGAGAAAGAGAGAGAGAGAGAGAGAGAGAGAGAGAGAGAGAGAGAGAGAGAGAGAGAGAGAGAGAGAGAGAGAGAGAGAGAGATGAAAAGAGACTAGTTCTTGTTCATGAATGTAGAAAATTGTAATCGTTGGTACAAGAAAATAATATCTAGACTGCGCCCCCATGCACAAATTGACAGAATTTTCAAAAAGCACTTTGTTTTGTTTACCAGGTTTCAGGTTTGGGCCAGTCGCTCAGGATAATTAGGTACTACTCTATGCCCAGGAATGGGGCGATCCTAATGGCTTACGAGAAGTTTCTGAGAGATATGGCCATAGAGCTTGGAGCTGAGCCCTCTGTGGCGGCTAAGGATGCTGCGACTGTTGTCGACATGGAGATCGCCTTGGTCAAAGTAAGTGGTCTGTTGTTATTTCAATACGGAAAATATCAAACATTCATCCATAAAGGTATGGGGAACATGATGAGCTGTAAGTTTTAGTCACCTGTGTTTTAAGTGAGTAAATTCAACATGAAAATATGTAAGTGCTTCAAATTTTTGACAAAGAAGATAGAAACATAAGCTGCTAACATAACTGTTTGAATATTTAACATGAATTCCCGCAAGGACACATTTTTGTTGTTGAGCAATTTGAATTTTTTTTTTTTTACTCTGCAATTAACGTTCATGAAATCAAATTAAAACGTCATTTTGATTCTGCTTTAATACCATTTTTTTAATTTCGTTATTTGTTTAAAAAAGAGAACTACTCAACATCTCATTCCAATTGGAACATAATCTCTCGTGTTAAAAACTAAAATTGTGAAAATTAAAAGTTGCATAGCTTTAAAATGCATAAAAACGCTTATTTAAATGCCTCAATTATTTGAGCTTTATGTTTTTCATATTTTATGTCAAACTGATAAAATGAAAAAAAAAACTTCCTTGTCAAAGATATCCTGTTCTTTCACAGATAAAAGAACAATCACCAATGCATGGTATCAAAATGCATGAGTTCACACTGGAGTCCTTACGCCAGAACTTTTCTTTCGTAAATTTTATAAATAAGTGTCCATAGAAAAATTGATGTTCCAATAAATTATATATTATAAAAAACCTAGCAGAAATGTGAAAAAAAACCATTAGAATAAGTAAATATAACTGGCATTATGAAATTTTTTAAATTAAAAGATAAAAATACAAACGATAATAACATAAAAAAATGAAAATAATAATAATGATAATGATGATGATGATGATGATGATGACGACGACGACGACGACGACGACGACAACGACAACAACAACAACAACAACAACAACAACAACAACAACAACAACAACAACAACAACAACAATAACACAACATTGAAGAGTAAATGGAGAAACCAAAGCATGTATTATTTTATTTATTGCCAAATATTTTCTTTAGATTATTCAATTTACTCTTGAAACGATTATTGCGGAATAAATGGTTACACATATTTTTTGAAACTCTGCATATGTCCTGCCAGATGGATGTGCCTCGCACCATTCAAGCAACATTCGCTCGAGTCAATAAAACTTTACCAGACAGCGAAATGATCATACTTTTTGACAAGAATCTCACATTTTTTAACTCTTTGGAAGAATATATCAACAACTTCAGTGAAAGGTGATAATAAGCACAAAAAGAGAGGATGAGTTTCTTGATTACAATTCTTGAATTAATGTTTAACGCCATGTTTCGAGTATTGAATCAATCAAGCGTATAGACGAAAAGCCCCTGAGCGTTTCCAAAAGGCTGGAAAATTCGAGCTTTTACACCTACCATTTTAGAATTCAGCATGTATTTCTGTTAAACTGCAATTTTTTTTTACCTGTGAGTCTCACAAAAATATCCTCCATAACAACCAGCAGGCGCTATGGCTAGTCTAGGCTTAGTTTGAGCTCTATTCTGCTGGTATATAGTGCCACATATAAAAGGGATTAAGCAGGTGGTATAGCTAGTCTAGGCTTAGTCTGGGCTCTATCCTGCCGGTATATAGTGCCACATATAAGAGGGATTAAACAGGTGGTATAGCTAGTCTAGGCTTCGTCTGGGCTCTATCCTGCCGGTATATAGTGCCACATAAAAAAAAGTGTTTAAACAGGTGGTATAGCTAGTCTAGGCTTAGTCTGGGCTCTATCCTGCCGGTATATAGTGCCACATATAAAAGAGTTTAAACAGGTGGTATAACTAGTCTAGGCTTCGTCTGGGTTCTATCCTGCCGGTATATAGTGCCACATATAAAAGAGTTTAAACAGGTGTTATAACTAGTCTAGGCTTAGTCTGGGCTCTATCCTGCCGGTATATAGTGCCACATATAAAAGTGTTTAAACAGGTGGTATAACTAGTCTAGGCTTCAACTGGAATCTATCCTGCCGGTATATAGTGCCACATATAAGAGGGATTAAACAGGTGGTATAACTAATCTAGGCTTCGTCTGGGCTCTATCGTGCCGGTATATAGTGCCACATATAAAACAGTTTAAACAGGTGGTATAACTAGTCTGGGCTCTATCCTGCCGGTATATAGTGCCACATATAAAAGAGTTTAAACAGGTGGTAT
>JAWDGP010000212.1:15000-127500 GCA_033675545.1 Elysia crispata | reverse complement strand
TATTTGACAGAAAAAAAGACTTCTCTCCTAAAAAGAATATGGCTTAATAGTGTCTCAAATCTTGATAAAAAAAAGTGATGAAAAACTTACTTGCTTGATAAGTTTTTCGACGATTTTGAAAAATAATTAACTGCAATCATTTGATATATAATAGGTAAACTATATGGCTTCGTTTCACATACTTGTTTTTCGAATCATAAGTTCACATTGCACGTTTTTATACCTTAGATCTCGGAGATGGTGGAAAATATTCGCAGAGCTTTCGTAGAACATCTCGAACGAGTTTCCTGGATGAGCATTGCTACTAAAAATACAGCCTTTGAAAAGGTTTAAATTTATAAATAGCGAGCGATAAGAAGTGAATTAACCCGTAATGAAATTATGCAATAACAGAATTGTAGAGATAGGAATTAGAAATAATAAGGTTTTCTAAGAAACTATCACAAGTAAATAAAATGTAGAGGTGGGAATTGGAAGCATATAATCTATGACATCTAAAAAAACTGTAAACCAAAACGGTAAAAAGCACAGTAAAAAAAAGGTAAATCAACAAGGCAATTCAAATCGCAGCCTTTTGTTATGAAGAAAATTAGGATTTTTTTAATGATCAATAATACTATGGTGGCAAGCATACGTTTCTCGAAAGATTGCTTTCTTTCCTTATTTCGTCACTGGTTGTTTTTTCTTTAATATTGCTTTGCCGTATCCTCTCGTTTATAAGTTTCATTAAAATTATCTTCTGTCTTTTCTCTCGGTGTTTGTGATCCGTTTTTAAAGTGAATAGTTTCTTCCTTCCAGACGTCAATGACAAATTTGATTAACGATTGCTTTTTCTCCTTCTATGGTCCATGATAAATTTTGTAAACCATTACTTTCTCTTCTCCTGACATATATAACCAATTAGTTCAATGGCCATTTTTCTTCATCCGATTCAGCATGAAAAGTTTGGTAAAAGAATATATCCTATTAGCGTTAATAAGATATTTGTACGTTTGTTAAAAGTTGCTATCTTTTCTTCTGGCGTCGATGAAAACAAATGTGCAAAGTTTGCTGTTTCTCCTGCGGAGTCAGTCTATGATAAGTTTTGGACCACTTTGTTAAACAGTTTGTTTGCTCTTCACATCGTGATAAAAGGTTATTCAAGCTGGCTTTCTCTCCTCCTGGAATATTAAAAGAAGTTTTACAACAATTGCTTTTTTACTCTTGGAATCGTAAGAAGAGATGTTCAACAACAAATGCTTTCTCTCCTCCTGGGAACTTAAGTAAAAATGTTGAACAATTGCTTTCTCTCCTCCTGAACACTTAAGTAAAGATGTTGAACAATTGCTTTCTCTCCTCTTGAAGACTTAAGTAAAGATGTTGAACAATTGCTTTCTCTCCTGCTGAAGACTTAAGTAAAGATGTTGAACAATTGCTTTCTCTCCTGCTGAAGACTTAAGTAAAGATGTTGAACAATTGTTTTCTCTCCCCCTGAAGACTTAAGTAAAGATGTTGAACAATTGATTTCTCTCCTCCTGAAGACTTAAGTAAAGATGTTGAACAATTGATTTCTCTCCTCCTGAAGACTTAAGTAAAGTTGATGAACAATTGCTTTCTCTCCTGTTGAAGACTTAAGTAAAGATGTTGAACAATTGCTTTCTCTCCTGCTGAAGACTTAAGTAAAGATGGTGAACAATTGCTTTCTCTCCTGCTGAAGACTTAAGTAAACATGTTGAACAGTTGCCTTCTCTCCTCCTGAAGACTTAAGTAAAGATGTTGAACAATTGCTTTCACTCCTGCTGAAGACTTAAGTAAAGATGTTGAACAATTGCTTTCACTCCTCCTGAAGACTTAAGTAAAGATGTTGAACAATTGCTTTCTCTCCTGCTGAAGACTTAAGTAAAGATGTTGAACAATTGCTTTCTCTCCTGCTGAAGATCTAGGTAAAGATGTTGAACAATTGCTTTCACTCCTTCTAAAGACTTAAGTAAAGATGTTGAACAATTGCTTTCACTCCTTCTAAAGACTTAAGTAAGGATGTTGAACAGTTGCTTTCTCTCCTCCTGAGGACTTATGTAAAGTTGTTCAACAATGGCTTTCACTCTTTTTGGAGACTATAATAGGTTTGTTTAAAAATGCTTTACACTCTCCTAGCCTCTATTTGAATTTTTTTCAATGATCATTTTCTTTTCTCCTAGCTTTGATGATGCATTGGTTACAAGATTACTTTCTATTTTAGTGTGCATGATAACTGGGTTAAAATCATTTTTATTTATATCTTGGTGTCTTAGATTCGTTTGTTTCACCTCCCCTTTCTTGATTTCTGACGATTCAGGTTAAAATCATGCAAATCTACGTCGGTTATCCAGAAAACGGATTGGGCGAAGATGATTTAGACAAGAATCCAGATTGGGTGAGTATTTAATGAAAACAAAAAGTGTATAAAGAAATAAATCAATGTCATTATGTGCCCAACCGAAACTTCCAAAAGAACAGACCGAGTTGCCGAAATAAGCAAACCTATGCAGTAAGTGAAAAAGTGAGCTACATTATTTCATTATTTGGCATAGTTGGGGCAGTTAGATATTCTTATTGTGAAAGCCTACAGGCTGAAGGTACGTGCCCTCTTAGCACAATCCTGTCCTAACTATGCCAAAAACGTTGAAAAAAATAGGTCACTGAACTCAAAAGTTTGTAAACTAGGGTTACTTGGCCTCTGTTTTCGGAAGCCTCGCTGCTACCTCAACCATCACCAAATAAAAAAAAAAGATTTTATAAGAAAAACAACGAAATAAAACACACATGTTACATGGATCCATAGAGCTGATTATTTATTATATAAATCTATGAGGTATTGATATATTTATGTCTGTGATAGTAAGTATTCACAATAATATAATTATCTTGATCATCATCAACATCAGCATCATTTTCTACTTTACCATCATCATCATCATCATCATCATCATCATCATCATCATCATCATCATCATCATCATCATCATCATCATCATTATTCAACTAAACAAGATCAAAGAAGTGGAAATTATAAAATTCCAAGAGAAAAGACTGTAATGATTGATAATCATTAGAGTACATCTATTATTAACAATATTAGATATAATAAAATTCCTTATCTTTTCATGATTACTATCATGAAGGCATGGGTAGTTTTATTTTATAATAATTTGTTTATGTTTTCCGAAATTTTGTGATGTCTTGTATCATTATAAACTTAACTCGAATGCTCTTAGATGGGATTGACGTCCGACAACCTTTACAAGAATCAAGAATTACTGTACATCAGTCAAGCTCTTGAAAAATACCGCAGATTGGGAACGCCTGTCACAAACACAATTGGGTATGATCTGATTTACAAGCCTTATCGTCATGAAACTAAATGTTTGAAAATTTTAGTTTTGCAATCACTGACCCTTTGTTTCTTAGCCAAGGCAGAGTAAAAAGTGCTCCAAGTTGGGCAATGTGGAGCGCTGGTCTTGGCATACCGACAAGAGGAGACGGTGACGTCAAAATTCTTGCGAGGTTAAAGGGACAGAGTTGAAGATAAACTTATTGATTGTAAATCTATGCTGCCATGTACTTGTAGTGCCATGCTCTTTTGAGACATAATGATACGAGTTATCCCTTGCTTTCTCAAATAGGCTCAAGCTTTCACTCAGACTTTTGTAACTTGTTTTTTTCGTCTTCGAATTCTTAACCCCCTTATACATTTTCTCTCTTTTTAACATAAACACATTAATAATTTGATATTTAGAGTGGTAAACAAGGGATGATTAAAATTTGATTATTTACAAGCCTCTTAATATATAATCATTTTCCTGTGGAAGTAATGCATTCGAACACTTTCTTGATTTTACTTGATTTTCACGGGGGAATGTTTATCATAAAGTATCAATCTCTTTATAAATTCATACTATTATTATTTTTCTGAATTTACAATCATCCTTAATTCTAATTGCATTCCTTCAGCAAAAAAGGCCTTTCTTACAAAGTAAATGCCTTCTAATGGTTTCGGATAATTCGGTTAGTAAGTACCCATTCTTTCTTTATCCCTTATATTGTAGAGAATTGTATAATACTTAATAACGTCATTAAAATAAACAGTCATTTCTGATAAGGATTAAAATGGAATGCATCCCAACAATATCAAAGGATTCTTTATTGTCTACATCTATAACGATTTAAAAGTGAGAATGTAAAAAAATATCATGACACAGCAAAGGTAAACTTTTAGTTAAGACGAAATAACCAGACAAAAGCAAAGAGATTTTTTTTTTCGCTTACGACCATCATTATCACAATTCCTCTTCTTCCCTTCACATTGTGTCATCTCTCATACATGCTAATATTGTTTCCAGCGGTCTTACTCGCTCTCCTACTCAATTTTTCAGTTGTTACAACAGGCTATTTGCGAAATACCTACTCTGCTAGGAATTTGTTGTAAGTTCAAATTAATGTATCATTCTACTTGAGTTTAGGTAATTTAAACTCACTCAGAATTTAAAAAAAATGTATGCGTTTTTAATCAATTAAAGTAATAATGTTTCCTGTTAAAATTTTCAAGGCAGACCTCGAGTATCGCTGGGGTTAGAAAATATGTTTCATATTACATTTTCAGTGTGAAGTTCCGATTAAGTTTTAGTACCGATTTGCCTTGTTAAATATGTGAAAAATATATCAAACAATGAAACGAACATTCACAGTTTAAATCTTTTGGGCGCTCTTTCTGGTAAGGTTAAGTTCAGCCATTTTTGATGAGCATGGTACCTTGTTACATTAAACAAATAAAAGATGATATATCAAGATGGTTTTGAGAGTTCTACATCGACATCTTAACTTGATTTGTCTTTCTCAACTTCACATTATCTTGATAGTACTGTATTAATTCAAGAAAAGTGGAAAGGTTGTCATTAACACATTATTCTATTCGTATTTGGAAGACTGTTGATTAGAGAGTATTATCAGGTGATACGAAGAGCAGAATTTAAAGTGTTTAAGGCTCCCCAAAAAATGCTCAAAATACATAGCTCAAATAAACTATTTAATGTATTACGAAGATCATCCCATTTAGAAAAAAAATACGATTTTTGAAGAATTTTAATTTGCCAGTTTTCAAAGTTATCTCAATTTGATATGGCCTGAGAAAATTGTAAATATGTAAATAAATTTGATGCATCATTATTTTTTTTCACAACATATTTTAACGCATGAAAAATATTTAAGCTGCGGCTTTCTTGGACTGTAAATCTTTTGAAACCCAAAGTTAAACACATTTGATTGAAAAAAAGAACGCTTGATAAAATGTAAATTTGAAAGTTTGAACAAATTCAATTCATAGCCAGTAGATTTATCACAGTTTTAGAAAAGTTTAAATTTAGACACATTTATATCGGAGCTAGAATAGTTGTCAAAATTTAGTATCTTTAAATCTGGTCAGATTTAATTAATTGCTAGCATGGTTATAACAATTTAAACTTTCAATTTTGAACGCATTTAATTTATAGCTAAAATACGGACACTATCAAAAATGTTTTAATATTTGAACGTATTCAGTTCATTGCTAGAATACTTATAAAAATAAAAAAAATAAGGTTTGAGTCAGAATATCTTGAAAACTATGACAATCGAAGATCGCATTTAATTCATAACTAGAATACTTGTCACAATCTAAAATCGTAAATGTTTGAACGCATTTTATTTTTAACTAAAAAACTGGTAGGAATGTAAAATTTTAACGAATGGACACATTTAACTCATTGCTAGAATATTGGTCACAATTAAAAATTGCAATGTTAAAATATCTTTAATCTTAGATATAAAAATAAGTCACATTTAAAAATTTGAATATTTCAACAAATTCAGTTCAAAGCGAGAACATTGGTGGCTCTCTAGTAACTTTCTCTCTAATACTAATCAACTCTCATGCTGGTGATGAACTTTTCAGAGCTCACAACTATGGGGCTATTGGTGCTATCATTGGCCACGAGATTACTCATGGATTTGACACACCGGGTAAATATTACAATGTCGCAAACATGGCGCACTCAGCCTTTGAATTGGTTTAGTAGCTATTTAACTTTTAAAATTTTTCTGACATTCTTTTAAAGAATTTGTTAAATCATATTTCTTTATTTTAGTAGACCTGAGAAAAAAATGTTTTTTTTTGTTTTTTTTTTCAGTTTTAGGTCTATTTTAAGAACCAAGTTTTATTTGCAGATTTTGAGTTCGCGATGAGAAGTATTTTTTTTCTCAAAGGAACAAATGTTTAAGTTTTCAAACTGGTTTTCTGTTTGACGACAGGGCAATATCGAGCTAGTCCTTACTCTGACCATAGATTTTTAATTGTAACGACTATATCCAGAACATAGATGATCATTTCTTCACGAGATACGGTCTTGTTACCTTTTTAATGCGACTAGCACCTACTATATAGAAATACCAAACTGTTAGTGTTATCTCATTTCAAGACGAAGTTTTAAAGTCTTATTTAATTAAAATAATATCCCCATGTATCTGGTCTCATTGTGAGTAAGGAGCATCGTCCGAAAATTGTTCTGACACAAGTCGATTCCCCAACAATAACAAAAATAATATATGATTTTATAACACCAGAATCTATTTATAAACATTCACTACCAAGTAAGTTACCATGATATTAGCGGCCTTGGTTACAGGAGAACAGCATGTATTGTATTTCACCATTGATTTGAAACGAACTTTTTTTAACTCACAGTATAAGGTGTAAAATTCGCGGAGGAAAAAAAAAAACAAAACAAACAAACTTAGATTTAAAAGTTTTCTGGGAATTCCAAGATGCTTATTTACTTTTTACTAAATAATATTTAATGTTTAAGGATATCAACAAACTGTCTTGGATTTTAGAAAATTAGCTCTAAACTAAAGCTCTGCAAGGCAGTGCATTTTACGGTTCTTTTTGCCGGAATTGAACGCCTCCTAAATTGCGTTTAATTGGATCTGTAAATATAGAAAGTACAAAAAAGAAGTGATTTTTAAGAAACCAATCTTATGTATAACAATTTTCTCTCACACACAAAAATACACACTCACACACACTGTCAATTGATTGTGGCTTGGAAGGTATAGAGCTAGGCATGAATAGAGTACTTGAGATCGTATAAATATATAACTAAATGTAGCCGCTAATAAGTGTAGTTATATAGCCGTAATGAGAAACAGCAAGTACAATATGCAGATGTGTATAGCCCTTAATAAAATACAGCAAGTATTTACAGATATGTATAGCCCTTAATAAAATACAGCAAGTATTTACAGATATGTATAGCCCTTAATAAAATACAGCAAGTATATACAGATATGTATAGCCCTTAATAAGATACAGAAAGTATATACAGATATGTATAGCCCTAAATAAGGTAAAGCAAGTATATACAGATATTTATAGCCCTTAATAAGATACAGCAAGTATATACAGATATTTATAGCCCTTAGTAAGATACAGCAAGTATATACAGATATGTATAGCCCTAAATAAGGTACAGCAAGTATATACAGATATTTATAGCCCTTAATAAGATACAGCAAGTATATACAGATATGTATAGCCCTAAATAAGGTACAGCAAGTATATACAGATATTTATAGCCCTAAATAAGGTACAGCAAGTATATACAGATATGTATAGCCCTTAATAAGATAGAGCAAGTATATACAGATATTTTTAGCCCTTAGTAAGATACAGCAAGTATATACAGATATTTATAGCCCTAAATAAGGTACAGCAAGTATATACAGATATGTATAGCCCTAAATAAGGTACAGCAAGTATATACAGATATTTATAGTTTTTAATAAGATACAGCAAGTATATACAGATATTTTTAGCCCTTAGTAAGATACAGCAAGTATATACAGATATGTATAGCCCTTAATAAGATACAGAAAGTATATACAGATATGTATAGCCCTAAATAAGGTACAGCAAGTATATACAGATATGTATAGCCCTTAATAAGATACAGCAAGTATATACAGATATTTATAGCCCTTAGTAAGATACAGCAAGTATATACAGATATTTATAGCCCTAAATAAGGTACAGCAAGTATATACAGATATGTATAGCCCTAAATAAGATACAGCAAGTATATACAGATATGTATAGCCCTAAAAAAGGTACAGCAAGTATATACAGATATTTATAGTTTTTAATAAGATACAGGAAGTGTATACAAATATGTATAAACGTTAATAAGATGAGTTTAATATGGTTCACAAATATTTATTTACATGGGTTTAGCTTTTCAGATAGAAAATTGAAAAAGCTGGTTGGCAGATGAAGACAAAGAAAGTTACTTGAAAGCCAATGAATGCTTCATCAATCAGTATGAGAACTACACATTTCCACAACTGAAAGGAAAAGTAAGGATTTTCAATATTGTTTTAATTAGTGCTTTGATTTTATCACACTAATACAGAATTAATACACAATGAATATGGATATGAAAGATGATATTTGATCAATGTCAAATTGAACTCTAAATTTTAATATCAAAACATTGTATTGTGTTAAAAAAGGATAGTAAAAATTGTGTTAAAAAAGGATGGTAAAGATTGAAGTAGAGCTAGCGGCCGGTAGAGCTTAAAAGTAGGTTTTGTCTCAAAGTAGTTTTATATAAATTATCGATCAATACGAGATATTAAATCTATTCTTGTCAAGTGGCAGGAATCTAAGATCTACAACTAATATTTTGTCAGATAGGTTAAAAGAGCTTTCTTCAAATCTCAATGTATTTTTCTTAATTATGCTTAGTTGCCTTGCTACCGCGGTAGGTTGACTTAGTTAAGCAGTTATGTTTAGCTGAATATCTTATAAGTTGTTTTGAATGTCCAAGGAATGTTTAGCTAGCTATCTTATTATCTCAGCGGATTGCCTTAGCTAAAGAGTTATGATTAGCTGACTATCTTATAACTTGTTTTGATTGTCTAAGATATGCTACCTTATTATCTTAGTGGATTGCCTTAGCTAAAGAGTTATGATTAGCTGACTATCTTATAACTTGTTTTGATTGTCTAAGATATGTTTAGCTAGCTACCTTATTATCTTGGTGGATTGCCTTAGCTAAAGAGTTATGATTAGCTGACTATCTTATAACTTGTTTTGATTGTCTAAGATATGCTACCTTATTATCTTAGTGGATTGCCTTAGCTAAAGAGTTATGATTAGCTGACTATCTTATAACTTGTTTTGATTGTCTAAGATATGCTACCTTATTATCTTAGTGGATTGCCTTAGCTAAAGAGTTATGATTAGCTGACTATCTTATAACTTGTTTTGATTGTCTAAGATGTGTTTAGCTAGCTATCTTATTATCTCAGCGGATTGCCTTAGCTAAAGAGTTATGATTAGCTGACTATCTTATAACTTGTTTTGATTGTCTAAAATATGCTACCTTATTATCTTAGTGGATTGCCTTAGCTAAAGAGTTATGATTAGCTGACTATCTTACAATTTGATTTGATTGTTTAAGACTATCTTGCAAAATCAGTGATTTCTATAAGTTACGTTCATAAGGCAATCTTTAAACCATGGTGTATATCCTGAAGAATAATGAGCAAACTATCTTTTAATTTCATTAATTTTCTTAGCCCTGCTTATCTTTTGACCTCTCACGGCAATCTGAGCTATGCTTGGCGAGTTACCTTTCCTTGTCAGGGGATTATCTCAGTTATTTTCAGCTTGGAACTTTTCATGGCAATTGTCATTTCTTAACTGTGTTTGTGTAGATCTTTTTATACTCAATGGATTATATAAGTTATGCGTGGCTAGGTATATTATGATATCGCAGATTTTCTTAATTAAGTTATCTAGCCATCTTTTAACCTAAGTATATTATTTTCCTTAATTTTAAGCTTAGCAGCTATTTTATCCAACTTTAGTATAATCTTCATTATACTTAGTTTTCTTCTTTTTAACCTTAGTATATTACCTTACTTATGCTTAACTAGTTTTCTTTTAACCTAAGTATAATATCTTAGCTATACTTAGTTAGCTAACTTTTGCCCTTAATGTATTATCTTCGTTATGCTTAGCTAGCCATAATTATCTTAACTTGAGTATATTATCTTCCTTTTGCTTAGCTAGCTATTTTTAGCTTTCCTAAAATATTTATTATACTTAGTTATCTATTTTTTTTTACCTTAGAATATTACCTTATTTGTGCTTACCTGGTTTCTCTTTAAACCTAAGTACATCGTCATAGCTAGGCTTAGTAAGCTAACTTTTGACCTTAACATAGTTTCTTCGTTATGCTTAGCTAGCTACAGCATATCTAGTTCTTAATTTTGTGTCTAATACACCAGTCCCATGTTAAACAAAACGGCACTAGAAGTGTTGGAGAGATAGTGGCCGACAGTTTTGGTTTAAAACAGTCCTACTCGTGAGTTGTAGCTTTTTTTTGTTACATTATATACTTTTTTTTATACCAATCTTACTTTTGAAAAACTGTTCTTTGTCAAGGACCCTGAATGTAGAATTGCAGCGGTTTCAACCTTATGTGAGTTTATTATACTTTAAGATAATCTTATTTTGTGATAAATATTCGGCCTTTGTGTTTGTAAAATGCAACGCTACGAATGTGTATGAGGCATGTTAAACTTGAATTTAAGGTCGATTTCTTTCTCTTCATTTTTTTTCTATTAGTTGCTTTTTTCTTGTCAGATTAGACTTCAGAAACAAGCCATTTAGCTTAAGAAAATACTTCCAATAGCAAACTTGTCAATTTTCTGAACAGTTCCCACATCTAAAGAGACAGTAGTTCGAATACTACTCTGTATCGACACGAAACGTAAAACGTAACTTACAATCTGATTTCTCCCCTGCCTGCAGCGCCTACAGAAAAGAGGTAGATAAACTGGGTAGGGAGGAGAAGATGTTGCCAGGGCTGGGGCTGAGTCCAGATCAGCTCTTCTTTGTGACCTTTGCTCAGGTGACAAAACGTTTTTTGTCTTTTCTTTTGGATTTTTTGAAAACTTATTTTTAGATACTACAATACATATATGTGATTGTTTTTTATGTTTAAATGTCTATCAATCTATCTACATACCTAACGATCTATCGATTAATCTTTTCATCTACCTGTCTATCTTTCTATCTCTCTATCTTCCTTTCTGTCTCTCTATCTATCTATACATTCATCTATCTATCTATAAAAATCTATCTAGCTATTATGTATTGCATATTCATGCAACTATCTATTTATCTACGTCATATATCTATTTACCTATCTTTCTGTCTCTCTCTACCTCTTTTGTTTATCTTGAAGTCTATTTCTTCCTCTCTTCCTCTAGCAGATCGTTTCATCCACTTGCTGAATCAACATCTTGATGTTATTTGTCAGCACTACCGTTTTCCTACTATAACTCATACAAATAGAGAGAATATTGAAGTCTACTTCTTCCTCTCTTCCTCTAGCAGATCGTTTCATCCACTTGCTGAATCAACATCTTGATGTTATTTGTCAGCACTACCGTTTTCCTACTATAACTCATACAAATAGAGAGAATATTGAAGTCTACTTCTTCCTCTCTTCCTCTAGCAGATCGTTTCATCCACTTGCTGAATCAACATCTTGATGTTATTTGTCAGCTCTACCGTTTTCCTACTATAACTCATACAAATAGAGAGAATATTGTAGTAGTTTGTAAGTTTAGAATGAGGAAAAAAGATATTTCATTATTTTATTTAAAAAAAACCCA
Organism: Elysia crispata; assembly: GCA_033675545.1. NCBI lineage: Eukaryota > Metazoa > Mollusca > Gastropoda > Plakobranchidae > Elysia > Elysia crispata. The sequence goes on along the minus strand of JAWDGP010000212.1, from coordinate 115,764 downwards.
CAATGTTTCCACCTTCGCAGTAAACATTCTTCTCTAAACCATTTCAGATGTTCTGTTCAAAAGAGACCCGAAAGAGTTTGATTCATAGACTCTTGTCTGCAGTTCACCCAGAAGATACCTACAGGTGTGTAACAAGACATTCATGTTGGTGTTGGTATTTGTTCAAAAGAAAAACTGCAAGTCCTAATCTTCAATTAGGACTTGCTCCACTCTACTTTAAGTGGAACAGCTGCATCACACAATTCTAAGAAATCTTTGGTGCGTTAGGGCACAATGAGACGACAGCAGCGCCACAGAATGAGGAGTACACAGCAGATCGAAGCATCTTCGGAGCGAACTTTACACTCAGGCCGTAGCATTTCTTGTGAATCTAGAGGCCGCGTCCGTGTCATGATTATTGGTATATGTTTTGTTGTGCCAACGTAATAAATTACCACAAACCTGCATGTACAGTATGTCTAAAAATATTGCAATTATTATCAATTTCATAATCCTTTCAACCTTGCGGAATTTCCCGCAGTTCTCTCAAACGTTCAACTGTTCTTTAGGATCTCCGATGAATCCTGAACGGAAATGTTCTCTGTTTGAAGACTAACATCGAGTCTGTCTAGTGTAACACACTTTGGACATAGATTAGTCGTGCACCTAATTTATTGTAATTTAAAAATTTTTGTTTTGCTAAATTCTTTTTTTTTCTTTCATTTTGCATGAACAGCAATAAAATTGATAATATCTATATCTATTTGTTACTCTGAAATAATCGTTTTTCTATACTCATTTGAACTGGCTATCTTTGTAAGATTTTCTATAAAAAGACACCAGCTATACTGCGCAAACCCCTTTACAATATGCAAAATGATACATTTATTAATTTTGTTACATACTATAACGCCAAACATCGGTATGTCTACCACATATGCTTCGCTACAATTTTAATGAGGCATTCATTTATCTCTGCCTTTAGCCTCCAGATTGCGTATACATTGAATGTGCTAAATTTACTCATAACAAATCGACCATAACATTAGATAGTTACAAGATAGGACAAGGCAATGCAGTTTCCGTCCACCCTGATAGCATCATTTTTGTAAGTTTCATCATTCTATTATCAAGGGCGGAAAACGGAGGGATTAAATGATAAATATTGTTAAAAAAAAAAAAAAACAGAAAAACAAAACCAACAAAAAAAAACATGAAAAAATAAGGAAATTATTTTATCCAAATTTGCTGATGTAAGACAAAGACGTTTTCTTGGATATGAAATGAAACACGCCAGCAATACAAAAGGTGCCACAGGCATATGGTAACGATTTTGGGCTAAATTAAAGTTTTTACAACCGTAGAAACATTTTGACACAAATCGTTCAATCTGTGTTTGCGTTAAATCTCATACACAGACAGAAATCTGTTTCTCCATCTTTAAACAAGATAACCGTAATGATAAAAAAGATAAAATCCCAATAAGAGAAGCTCATCACACAACAATCACCAAGCCAACTGAGATCTACACTAAATATCTCGACCAATGTTAATGTTAACAATAATTGCTGTGAGAGAAACCGCCATACTAGTGCTTGAACAAATTTATTAAAGTATTTTATAGACAAACTTTTCTGTTCACAACCCCTATTGTACAGCCGATCTGGTAGATATCCTCTAGCAGAGCAAAACACTATCGTAATTTTTGCTGCGATTCCCAATCACGTGACTGGGCCTTGGTTGCCATTGATATCTTCATCTCTCATTCAGTTATCATTAGTGGACGAATACACCAGCCATGATAAAATTATATTTGTAGAAAAAAAAACGACCAGAGTCTTAATCTACTTGTTTTCTTTTCTCTTCACGATCGTTAATTCAAAACTGAGTTACATAAAGATTTTTGACCATTATTATTTCTTATAGCATTTTAGCTAACTTGTCTGGCAATGTTGCCTGATCAGAGTATTTACTGATTTAGAATAATAAGTTACTTGTAAAGATAAAAAGCTCTTAAATATCCCCCCAATGTTATTTACTTGTCATTATGTCTGCTTTTTTCTTTCCCTTTCTTTCTGTCTATGTTTCTCTGTACCTCTGTGTTTTTGCCAGATTCTGTGTCCGTCTGTCTGTCTTTGTTTGCCTGTTTACCTGACTGTGTGCTTGGCTGTCCACTTTCCTTTCTCTCTCTCTTTCTCTCTCTCTCTCTCTCTCTCTCTCTCTCTCTCTCTCTCTCTGTCTGTCTGTCTGTCTGCTTTGTATATAGTTTGAGCAATTCTGTATCGTTTAAGAATCAGTATATAATTATTTAGATGGTTCGGGGAAAAAGTGAAAAAAAAAGAAAATATCAAAATTTGATTAGACTTTGAGAAAGGTTTACGATTGTTGGTGTAAAATGAAATTAAAAAAAAATTAACACCAGTTATAATCAAATATAAGTCATCTTTATTAAAAAAAAATAATCCTAATAAAGGTCGATATATACGTGACTATAAGGAAAAATATATGGTTACAAGTTTATACAGTTTATTTTATATTTGCATGAAATTAAGGCATGTATTACTCAAAATAAGAGAATTATTAGGTGTATCATATAAAATCTTCAGAGCTAATTTTTATTCAAATTACATTTATAACAATCAGTTCAATGAACAAACACACTTAACATCAAAACATTAAAATGTTTTTCTGAATCCAGTGCCATCGTCGTGATATTTTTCTAAGTCAACTTCAGTTTATTTCTTGTAACGTAAATTGGCCATGCCCTCGTGTTTTTGGATAGTATTGTTATTGGTAGGAATTTCTATCTGTAATGGTTTCACCAAGCAAAAATTTTAGAGGACATTAAATAATTCAAAAAAAAGAACTACATTTCTTTATACTGATGCACATAAATTATTTTGTTTTTCTTCTGTTCAGTTTTAGTTATTTCCTTTTCACAACCCGCGCTGAAAACTTCCGTTTATTCTCCTCCTCATCCTCTTCTTTTCCCTTACTACAGTGAACTCTTAGGGTCAGCTGAAAAGAAAGAAATGCTTTGTGACTCACTTTTTAACGCTATTCAATACACTGTCTAGGTCTTTTCAATAATTAAGATAATTTTGATCAAGTTTTGGCTACAAAAGCAGTGATCTTCAGTATCAATTCTCCTACAGCCTCATATTAATCATTAATTTTAGTATTTTTAACAGCCCCCCCCCCCACACCCCCCCCTCTCTTTAAGGAGATTTGAGTATTCATTCATATTCCAGCTATCCTGAAGATTGTTTTAAAGCAGTATGTTTAGATGAAATGACAAACAAAATGAGAAGAGCGAGCAAGGTTCTCTGTTTATGACAACTTTTACGAAAATTGAGAAGGCGAAAAATGTCATGGTTAATACACGATCAGGTATTGTGAAAAATCGAGATCAGTCCTTACACGATCAGGTATTGTGAAAAATCGAGATCAGTCCTTATACGATCAGGTATTGTGAAAAATCGAGATCAGTCCGTACACGATCAGGTATTGTGAAAAATCGAGATCAGTCCTTACACGATCAGGTATTGTGAAAAATCGAGATCAGTCCTTACACGATCAGGTATTGTGAAAAATCGAGATCAGTCCTTATACGATCAGGTATTGTGAAAAATCGAGATCAGTCCGTACACGATCAGGTATTGTCAAACATTGAGATCAGTCCTTACACGATCAGGTATTGTGAAAAATCGAGATCAGTCCTTACACGGTCAGGTATTATCAAAAATCGAGATAGTCCTTACACGATCAGGTATTATCAAAAATCGAGATCAGTCCTTACACGATCAGGTATTGTCAAAAATCGAGATCAGTCCTTACACGATCAGGTATTGTCAAAAATCGAGATCAGACCTTACACGATCAGGTATCGTCAAAAATCGAGATCAGTCCTTACACGGTCAGGTATTGTCAAAAATCGAGATCAGAACTTACACGATCAGGTATTGTCAAAAATCGAGATCAGTCCATGCCAAAGATATTTTGATAGCTTAAAACTTATAACGAGCTCAGCGCATGAAGTTTGCTGAAACAATTTTCACAGCAAAAGACACAAAACTCCCAGTTCACGACCAGGTGGCGAAATTTATAACGAATGCGAGAAAGCTTGAAACCCTCAGTCTTGTTAGTTAGCTAAAACTTAGTCATTTGAAGACAAGGATTGTCTAAAGATAAATAGTGTTTTTTTTTTTAACTTTTATACCTATGAGTTTAACATCTTCTATTTCCATTTCCACCATGTTTACGTTCTGTCTAGACTAACAACAACCGGGTCAAACTCCTCAACGTGGCGATGACCAGTACAGCTCCGGCCACTGTGAGGACGCCGGACATCACATACAGGATGTAGGAGTAGGAGAGATTGTAGTGGACCATGAGGCTCATTCTAGGCATGGCCGACCTGGTGTCTGCGCCAAACAAAATGGCCGCAACAAGAGTAAGCAGCACTGGTATCGGAGATATGAAAAAAAGAATAAAAACATGATGTTACGTGGTACTTCAAAGGATGTAAAGAATACAGTCTAAATCAAAACATGGGTTAAGAGTTAAGGGTAGAGCGCGGTGTTGATCGTGGGGTAAAGTATTTGGCGGATATCTGCAGGCCTCAAACGCAACCGTGGTATAGAATGGGACTGGGTATGGCAGTTTTTCAATCCGCCCTGTCCTAGGTGCGACTAGTGGGAAGCTGAGTAGATTTAAGTTCATGAATACTCAACAATAAATATGAACGTTTTACATGTACTGTCCTGAAAGAGCCAACAGTTTTGCAGCCTATGATTCGGTGGTTCTCTAGCAAAAAAAAAATTCCACAGAGAACAGTAATTGTGGAGCCAGAAGCATAGCTGGTAGTTTGCAGATAACAAGATGTTTTCGTATTCTTTCTACAAGAGTTAAATTTTGGAAGAAATGCCTACAGCTATATTCTTCTAGTAAAACGACATGAAAGATGCTGTAGCTATCTTCTAGTAAAACGACATGAAAGATGTTGTAGCTATCTTCTAGTAAAACGAGATGCTTCTAGTAAAACGACATGGAAGATGTTGTGTACCTGCAGCGAAAGCTGCCACTAGACTGGCCGTGACGTATTTCAGGTTGATCTTTTCATGCCGGACGACCGTCCACAGGTGGAGGCAGCCAGTGATGAAAGAAGTGAGGACCAGGCCAGTGCTAAACACACCCATGATCCTTACCGCCTGCAGGGAGCCTGCTCGGAAGAAAGGTGAGAACAAATACATAAGGAGAAACGGTATAGAATAATCGGGGATTTTACTTAGTTTGATGCGTAGCAGTAACAGGTGGAGAAAAAAATGTTCCGCTGGAAATTTAGAGATAAGGAGAAATAGTATAGAATAATCGGGGATTATACTTAGTTTAGGGCGTAGCAGTAAGAGGTGAAAAAAATATTTCGCTGAAAATTTATGGATAAGGAGAAATGGTATAAAATAATCGGGGTTCATACTTAGTTTGGGGCGTATCAGTAAGATATGAAAAAAAAAGTATGCCCCGCTGAAAACAAATGAATAACGAGAAATGGTATAAAATAAACTAGGATTATACTAAGGTTGATGCATAGCAGTAAGAGATGATAAGAAGATGTCCAACTGAAGACGGGTGTCAGCCGCCACAAGGTCAAAGAGCGTATGGCTCGAACCTTCGGGGAAAACGTTGAGGGTTCGCGTCAACCCAGGGCTCAAAAGACAGTCAGTCAGTTAGGGAGAAATTTACATATGTTTTACTCTTTGTGTGAAAATGATGAAGGGAGTCTTGGAAGATAAACTGTTTGCGTGAAATGCGAAGAAACAGTGTATGACTTAATCTTCCATGCCATATTGTTTAGCTTTTACGATTGTATAATGCGACAAAGGAAAAAAAGAGAGAAAAAAAGAAAGAAAGAAAGAGAGAGTGGGAGAGAGAGACACACACACACACACAGATAGAGAGACAGACATTGTACCACTTACATAATGAGTTTAGGAAACAGACAGAAGAAGACAGTGACTTTAGAGACTAGTTAGGTAACAACTGGACCTAGAGCCAGATAGTGAAGAGAGAGATGGGGTGAGAAATGAGCAGAAAACAGAGTATTTCTAAAAGACAGAAGAACAAGTAAAGAAACATCATAGAGAAAAAGATAGCAGACATGGAGAAAATACATTTATTAGAAGCACAGAGAAATAGATAGCCACGCATGCACTTGGAAAGACAGACTTATAAACAGAAAGGCATCACGTAAAACTGAATGTTAGAGAAACGATAAAAAAGGAAAAGAGAAAAAACATCTAGCAATGAATTGTGTATTCATACCGCCAAATCTTCTCAAAAATGCTCATAACATGGTTCAAAAACTGTGTTAAATGCCATTACCATTCATTAGATCTTTCCAAACTTGCAGAGAAGCATCAGATAGAAATCGTGGAACACACCAAAGTATTGATAGTTTTGATACTGGCCATTATCAGGTACTTCTTTTAAGACTTAAAGTGTTTTTTTTTTCACGCTGAGAAGAAATTTAACTGCATGCAACATTAAATTTCTTCAGAATTATTTGACCGCTGAAACATAGTTGATTTTGCTGGGTTTTTGTTTTGTACTTCTTTCTTTTTTTTTTTTTTACTTTCCTTTAAGAAAATGAGTAGAGCCAGCGAGGTAAAGTGAAGAGGTGGGGTAGGGAGAAAGAACGTGTGTGAGGATTGTGCGAGATTGTTAAAATCCTCCAAATCGCAGTTGAGACAAGAAAGTCCTTTACAGGTAAATGGGAAGAATGAAAGCTATCAACCTTAAAAAAAGGTTAACTTAGAATATGAGAGCATCTCTTGGTCTGGATCTCACGTGATCAATCAACTCAACAGCCAGTCTATCTATCAAGCTCTATCAATTGCTTCCCTTGAGTCGGTGTTGAGGTCAATTAGTTCTCTCCCTTGACTCGGACATCAGTCTTCATCAAGGTGGCTGTTCTTCGGTATGGGAGACACGCGACCAAAGGCCCATAACTCAACACATGCATGTTTACTGGGATCGGACGGGTTTGGCCCGACAGTCTTAGATCAAAGGGGGGTAACGTAACGGTCACAGTAGAAATAGCAAATCTCAGAAAAGGTGGTGAGGGGGGAAGGGGGGGCTATTCCTTTGATCATACAAAATTATGTAAGGTTTAAAATACTTATTTTTCCTTATTATGGAAACAATTATTCGTCAGCTGAAATATCTGATTCATGCCTGAAATTAACCCTCCCAGTATTTAACTGTTTAAAGGAAAAATATATATTTCAAGCTTCTGTTTGATATGGCCCGTCCACAAAACGTTGAACTCAGGCTGTTTTGCGTAAAAAAACTCAAAACCCCCGCCGAGCAGGGCGAACTGAAAGGATCAAGCTCTAAACTACGGATAGAGTGAAGTTCGAACCCACGATGAAGGTCCCTGCTGACATCAAGGCGGGCACTTTAACCGCACAGCCACCGGCTCTCTATTTAATGAAAGCTGTAGTAAAAATTGTACGACCGAAGTAGTTCTATACAACAATAATAGAGTTTGTACGACAACTTGTCAAATGCAAAACATGGCTCTATTCCTCAAGCTTTGATTTTTCTTACTGAACTTGAGAGACATCTCCTCATTTTCTGGTTGGTGAAAAATCCTCAAGTATCAATTTTAGTAATAATAATAATAATAATAATAATAATAATAATAATAATAATAATAATAATAATAATAATAATAATAATAATAATAATAATAATAATAATAATAATAATAATAATTAATAATAATAATAATAGTAATAAATATATATGTAATATGATATACAAATAAACAATCAGTGTCAAAACTAAAAAAAAAAAAAAAACCATTTTTTCTTACGAAAAGTAATCCATACAATAAAATTATTGATGCATTTTTTTTCTCTATATCGAAATAGAAAACGTTATACCAAAATAAACGTAACTTCATAATAGGTTTTTTTTTCCGTTCACGGTTCATCTGTGAAGATCTCTAGCAAGGATGGGGAAGGGTCAGTGATCGATAGCTCGATAAAACTATCTCTAAGCGGTGGGAGAGTCAGATCATCTTCATGTTCGGAGAGCAAATCAAGACATTCCAGAGAAACAATTTTGAAGTAATAGACTAATTTATACAACATGTAGAACAGCGTGTAATCTCAAGAATTTTAGATCGCACGTGAAGTTCAGTTTGAACTAACTTAAATTTAACAGTTTAATAGAGTTGGGCTTATGATCGATCAGTGTGTAATTTTGAGATCAACTTCTTTTGGTGTTTTTAATGCTTAAAAAAAATTCTTTTTTTTGCAAACATAAAATAATTTATATAAAAAAGTGGTCAGAGGAGACACTCTTTCACTTTTTTGACATATTTGGAAAACGTTAAATAAGTCATGAAAATGTTGGGCGGAGTAGAAAATCTTTGATATCTTGACATCTTATGTCGTTCAGGTCTATCCATAGAGCTTTCAGTCTCGAGAGAAAAAGCTCAGGACTGATTTGATTGTGCACATATTATATCCTGTCACAGATCTCAGGGTGTCTCCTACCCTATTCCCCCTACACACACATCCACACTCAACATCCAACCAGTGGTCTTGCGAGACACACTATTTTCAGCATCTTCTAAACTGTGGGTTCAGAAAGACATTTGTTGGTAATAGCTTATTTTGTATTTCTGTAATGCTTTGTGAGCGTTTAAGTAGAAATTAAAGATTCTATTTACTCCTTAACTTCCTTAAAACATGACGTGTTTACCGCTGCTCCTTGTATGGCTAGGTTACTGTGTCAATGCTTTTATTTATACCTTGTATGTCTCGATTACTGTGTCAGTGGTTTTATTTATATCTGGTTTATCTAAATTACGTGTCAGTATTTTCATATATTTCTGGTATGTCTAAATTATCATGTCAATGTTTTTATTTATCATTGGTATGTCTAGATTCTACATCTGTTTGTAGCCCCAGTGGACCGTGTCAATGTTTTTATTGATACTTGGCATGTCTAGATTCTATATCTGGTTGTAGCCCCAGTAGACCGTGTCAATATTTTATTGATTCTTGGCATGTCTAGATTCTATATCTGGTTGTAGCCCCAGTGGACCGTGTCAATGTTTTTATTGATACTTGGCATTTCTAGATTCTCCATCTGGTTGTAGCCCAAGTGGACCGTGTCAATGCTTTTATTTATACTTGGCATGTCTAGATTCTCTATTAATTTAGTTACATCTTCCATTGAACTGTGTCAGTGTTTTTATGTATACCTGGTATGTCCAAATTACCGTGTCTACTTTAAAGCTGGTATTTCCAGATAACCGCGTCAATATTTTTATGTATACCTGGTATGTCTAGATTCTCTATCTGGTTGCATTCCCCCGTGGATCGGGTCCGTAGTGTGGTTGTCAGAGAGCCACAATAGAGAAACAACCCGATGATGACGTCATGTGTACTGAGCCAACCTGGGGTAGCTATAGCAACCATCTGTAACACAATAGGAAAGACAAGAACAAATTGCGAAATCATATTGCAAAATTTCAAATCCAATCAGAGATCCAAAAGGTTATTCTAAAGTAATATAATTGGTTTCATTTTCCAGAGTTCACAGCACAGATTAATAGACTCACAAATACCATACAAGTACGTTACAAAACAAGGCCCGAGACCCAATCTCGTCCGCCATATTAGTTTGTTTGAGGACGTATAAAAAAGATTGCCATGGTAAATCTAAGACAAAATTGTAAAAGCAATGCTCTTGTCTGCAACAGAAAAGTACATTAACTTTGAACACGATAATGATAAGAAAAGTTTTATTATTTTTTTTTGGGGGGGCGCATATTTATTATAACTAAAGAAGAGAAGGACAGATCAAACACAAAAGTAAAAACCATACCGCTGGAAGCTAAATCAAGATCTAGGAAGGTTAACAGCTAACAGTAAGAGAGTATTTCTTTCTCTTCTTTCTTTCATTTAGTCAAATATATGGCTAAAGCATAAAAAGCTGCTCAAAGATTCTCTCTCTCACTCTCTCTCTCTCTCTCTCTCTCTCTCTCTCTCTCTCTCTCTCTCTCTCTCTCTCTCTCTCATCATTTTCCTTCTCTACTAGTCATTCTGTTAAAACACTGTCAATATAAAATGAATTAGAGATGCTTGTTACTTTGATTTCAGATGCCCTCTTGTGACCTTCATGGATTTGTTAACAAAAAAAAGTAATATTCAGACAAAAAGAAATGGCGGAATATCGGATTCCGGACTTTGCCGGCCTCACACGAAGAGGCGATTTGTAATTTTGTTCATCTATTATTCTGTGGAGTGTAATGCACCTTTTTTGGCAATTGCTTTTAGAATGAATGGTAGATTGTGAAAGTACCAAGCGAGATCTTTTCTAGCTTTACTACCTTGTGGTCTACTATATCCATTTGTTTTTTTGTTTTTTTTTCAGATGCATTATTTTGGTTTACCTTAAGTTCTCGATTCATCGATTTGATTGATTGATTTTTAATTGAATGAATGAATAAAGAAACAAATGTGGAATAAAGTGAAACGAATCGATGACTCAATTACTGAAACAATTAATGTTTGATTGATGGAAAGAATCACTGAATACGTTGCTGAACGAATAATCCACCGACTGATTGACTGATTGATTAGGATGGTAGCGGTAAGTCCACCAGGAGTATTGATTTGGATTAAAGAGACACGATGATGAATAAAGGTCACCAACCCAGGCATGCGTTTGACCTCAGGTTGGGTCAAGCATCAAAGCTCATCGCGAGTAAAGTTTTCTTGTAATCATATAATCATTCTTGGTTATCAAGCCTGAACCAATGGCATAATAAACTGGGTAGTGCATATGGCCCAGGCTTAGGTTAAATGTCTGTCTTCTGAAGATTAGACCTCAGTATCATAATAATACATATCAGGTAGAAGTATCAAAGTACTACAGATAAGGTATTTGTAGTGTAATACTACGGATAAGGTATCAACATTATTGTAAATATTACAGATGAGATATTTGTTTCGCAATACTACAGATTATATATTAGTATCATAATACTACAGATAAGATAATTAGCATCATAATATTAAGATTAAGTTTCAGTGTCATAATACTAGATTTAGTTGTATCATAATACTAAAATTAGGTTTCAGTGTCATAATACTAAAATTAGGTTTCAGTATCATAATACTACAGTCAAGTTATCACTATGACAATACTAAAGATAAGGTATCAGTATTATAATACTAAATGTAAGATATCTGTCTCATAATACTACTAAGATAAGGTATCATAATACTACAAAAAAAATTAGGGATCGGTACCACAATACTACATACACTCTATGCATATTGTGACAGCCACACAGACGTCGCAGCTGGGCAGATCAAAACAACATAACATGTCAACGTGTCAGACGTCCCTTCACGTTAATGTAATCACTCCAGCAAAATTATGAAGACATCTGGTGACAGGTTGACAGACGCTTAGATCGTCTGCCCTCGAGCGCCGATTCCGAGATAAGAGGCGGTCGATCGCCCTCATTGGTCATGTAGAGATTCATCGCGGGTAATCGACTTCATACACTCGTCAGTCCAGCAGCTTTCACTGTACGTGCCACCATGTCCCTTGTGGACACAAATCGCACATTCACCTAAATCCTTCGTAGACCGTTTTTGGCAATGGTGCGAATATAATAAGCTTTTTGTGTTTTTACAAGTATGAATGCCCGTTCGAATTAACAGGTGGGAAAGACAACTACATGGAAGAAATGCAGCCTTTACGAAAAACAAACAGACAAAGCTTACAGAGTCATACAACTATATGTACTAAAAAAAAAGGAAACTTTATCACAATGAACATACGGGGAAGACTACTTTATATAGAAAAACAAATTTACAGCGATAGCAGATATATCTCTTCAAGAGCCATACAACTACATTAAAGAAAAGCAATCTTTACAGTAATAACAGATCCACCTATATCTCCTCCAAAGTCACTCATAGTACAATTTTAAAATATAATATAAAAAACCTTGAGACATTCGAATTCTGGTCACGTTGTCGTGAAGACATTCTTTTAATGGAGTAGAGATCTCAGGCAAAAAAAAAGAGTAAACTAAATATTCGTTGCAATTTTTTAAGCTGCCCTCTTTTCAGTTTATCTTTCCATCGAGACCATAATGTGGTGCTAATGACCAATTACATATACAGTATAGTGCTCCACCTGATGTGGTGAAAAAAATGCCCTCCATAACAAAGTAAAAAAACGTGCTACTGCTCTGACAATATGACAGAGGAAAACAAATTTAAAGGTACAAGTTTACAAAAGAAATAAAAAATGAAGAAACAAAACAACGACACGATGCAGAAACTGGATGAGAAAATATTGGTTGTAAAGTTTATTTTCATTGATTCAGTTTGGCTAAGTAAAATTATAAAAAAAAAAGTCAGTTCTCAATAGTCAAAACACGAACATTTCACTACAGATAAGTATTTTTGTGTTTGCTATTTTGCGTGCTGCCTATAAAATCAATCATTGTGAAGGGATCAATAATATTGCTCAATAAAAGTTCATACATTTGTTTTCATTGAAAACCATGCTATTTATCATAGATATTTTTTACTCCTTTTCTTAAGACGCCATGATTGTAGAAGATTTTTAATATATACAGTTTGCTTTTCCTGAAACAAAAAAAAATTGTGAATATCTTTAAATAATTCAGAAACGATGTCAGCAAACAAAAAAAAAATACAAGCACTGAAAGCAATGTTAAAAGAATCGGTGATAGACCAATCTACAACGCTTAAAATCACGACATTTTTCACCATATGGCGATAAAACCAGCTATATGGTTTGACATCATAGTTTTTCTCCTTTTTTCTATAATGCGTTACTCCCAACTTGAGAGCGGATGTGATCATTTGGAAAGAGGACGTCACAATATAATTATAGAAGATCAATCCCCAATATGATACGAAGTCATTATGATAGGAATCTAATAAACATTATCTTTAGGTGTATCATACATGAAAAAACCCCTTGACTTTCAGGATAAAATAAAAAAAATAGATGTACTTAATAGTTATAATCTTTTTGTACGGATACCTTTCCGGAGATAGGGTTTTCAAAAGTTGTATGAAGCGTAGAGCTACTTTAAGCAATAAATTAAACCTAACTTTGCCATCGTAACTGAGACGCGTGTAGTAAATTATTTATATATTCTTCTTTGTTATACATCAAACTATCATTGAATGAGTTTAGAACCTTCTCGTATTAGTTTCAAACCAGACTATCAATAAATGACTTTACAACCTGCTTGTATGAGTTTCAAATCAGCCTATCAATAAATAAGTTTGGAACCTTATCGTTTGTGTTTCAAACGCGACTATCAGTGAGTTATTCTAGAACCTGCTCCTAACAGTTTGGAACCAGACTATGAATAAATGAGTTTGGAACCTGCTCCTAACAGTTTGGAACCAGACTATCAATGAATGAGTTTGGAACCTGCTCCTAACAGTTTGGAACCAGACTATCAATGAATGAGTTTTGAACCTGCTCCTAACAGTTTGGAACCAGACTATCAATGAATGAGTTTTGAACCTGCTCCTAACAGTTTGGAACCAGACTATCAATGAATGAGTTTGGAACCTGCTCATAACAGTTTGGAACCAGACTATCAATGAATGAGTTTTGAACCTGTTCCTAACAGTTTCAAACCAGACTATCAATGAATGAGTTTTGAACCTGTTCCTAACAGTTTCAAACCAGACTATCAATGAATGAGTTTTGAACCTGTTCCTAACAGTTTCAAACCAGACTATCAATGAATGAGTTTTGAACCTGTTCCTAACAGTTTTAAACCAGACAATCAATGACTGAGTTTTGAACCATACTATATATGTTTCATATGTTATTTCTCTGTATATTTCAGCACACCTGAGAAGGGGATGTCCTGGCAGCTAAAGTTTTCCTATGCGTCACAAAATAGAGTAGTCGAGAAAGTATTCGGATAATCAAAAGATCTGGCTATTATTTAAAAACTTCATTGACTTCTTTTCTTGAAATGTTTTTTTTTTATTTTATTTTCCTGATTTATCTCTCTTTACCTCATTTTTACCTAACTTTCCTCAAGCTATTTCAGATTTGGAATACTATTATCATCACAAGGCCATACTCTCAATTTCATTATGTTCACCATCAACCTCAATTCGGCTGAGTTCGAAGTGAGCGACTCAGTGTGTGCAATAAGTGAAAAGGTGAGATGGACGTCCATGGAAGATAACTCTTACCTGACAGACGAAAGCCACTGCCAGAATAACAAGGGCGACAACCACCACTTTTGTTTTTTGTGCAATTACTCTAGGCGCGAAGGCTGCCATTGTTGAAATGGAGACAATCCGAGGTGCTTTTCTGGAAAGTATAAACAAGACCTAAAAATAATTGCTGCTGGCTAGATTGTTATAAGATAAAGCAGAATTTTTGTCTTGGCATTCCAAAGCATAGATTACCTCAACCTATTTGATAGGTTATACTGATCTCCCTCTTAATGAAATTACGTTTTAAGATGTAATTAAGACATCAGAAAAGCATGCAGCACAGCTTCATTTCCATGCACTTTGATTATAAACCACCCACACTAAACTCTTTTTGGCTCAAAGCCTTTATGGGACTTAAATCTTCAAAGCCGTTGAAATTTTATGTAGGTCAGATCTAGGATATCGAAAAGACGACTTACCATATTCTCCTTGGACGAATATTCGCAGTAAGATTTTGAAACAAAACTTTTTCATCAAAAGACGAAAACAATGGCATTACAGATTTAATGGGTTTTTTTTATTAATTTCTTCAAGATCCATGTAAACTATTAAGCACATTCGTTTAATGAAGTATTTTTAAAAAGAAATAAGGTTTTTAAAACCAAAATACATTGACCGTTTTGGAAACGGTCTTAAAAACATATACAAAGCAAAACACATAGAGTATTTTTATTATACAATTTCGGGAAACGTTTGAAATGTATTTTTTTTTTTTTGGTCATAGTTTAAGAGAAAAGAATATTCTCTAAAAAAAAGTCATTAAAATCGTCATGACTATTTTCAGATACCCATGGTCCCTATTCATACTCAGATAACATATTTATAATCAACATATTAATTATAATCATTTACTGCAACGTCGAAAATGTTCAACTCTTTCTATAACATACATACATTTCAAAGAAAGAGCAACTTTTATGATGTTTTCTGCGTATCTTCTTTTTTAAGCACTACACTCGGAAACCAGAGACACGCTAACGATAGAATTTCTTTGCACTCCAAAGCCACTATGAACGCATTAAACATTATCAAATTTAGAACTTACCTTTAAGTAAAGATTAGACCAAAGCTAGTCTGTTTTTACTGATAATTTTCTTTACATGACATTCGGCACATGTAACAAGGTTTCACTATTTGCCAAGAAGAAATCCGCTATTAAAGTTTCTAGAGCGACACACAATTGACTGGAACTAGCATTAAAACACCTTAAAATGATACTGGACCTAGTATTAAATCACATTAAAATACCGGTAATGCTCATGCAGCTTTTCAGATCAAGCACCCCACAGTAGTTAACTGAAGCGTATAATGAATCACTTTAAAATGATGCCAAGTCTATCAAATAATGCCACAAATAGGAAACAATCTTTCACAAATTCAGTATTCTTTTAAAACTCATATTGCTCAAGATTTTGGGATTTTAAAACAACCTCGAAGGAAAAAAACAAGTCGATAATTTTTGTTAAATCAGCAAACTAGCTTTCCTTTAACATTGTCCATTACAAAAATATTACAGAATCGTTCCCTTCTCTAACTGAAACCAGTGACAAGGCAATCCTCCTGAGGGCTGTCTAGATTAGGCTTTTCTTTTCTCTAACACAAACAGCGACTGTTGTATCCCGGGTCGGAAATGCAAATCCGAGTCTAGCCGTCACAGTGGACTCCTATGTTAGTGCCTGGTCTAGCTGACCAGTTGTCACGTGATAGGGAAGTCGAGAAACTTTCCCATCCCTTTACACACAAGTGACTGCAAGCGACATCAGCGGCTCCCTGAGAATCGGTGGTTTAAACTCTTCTTGTCTATCGATCAGTTGAAGAGGGAGAAAAAAATGTTGCTGTTTACTTCAAAATTTTATTACGATTCATAATGGTATGAATACTTCAGAATTTTATTACGATTTATTGTGATATGAATATAATTTTATTATGATCATAATGGTATGAATCCACTTCAGAATTTTATCATGATTCATTATGGCATGAATCCATTTCAGAATTTTGTTTTGATTAATTATGGTATGAATCTCCTTCAGAATTTTGTTCCGACTAATTATGGTATGAATCTCCTTCAGAATTTCGTTCCGACTAATTATGGTATGAATCTCCTTCAGAATTTTGTTCCGACTAATTATGGTATGAATCTCCTTCAGAATTTTGTTCCGACTAATTATGGTATGAATCTCCTTCAAAATTTTGTTCCGACTAATTATGGTATGAATCTCCTTCAGAATTTTGTTCCGACTAATTATGGTATGAATCTCCTTCAGAATTTTGTTCCGACTAATTATGGTATGAATCTCCTTCAGAATTTTGTTATGAATAATTATGGTATGAATCTACTTCGTAACTTTATTTTTTATTCATAATGGTATAAATCTACTTCAAAATTTTATTATGATCCATAATGAAATTAATCTATTTCACAATTTTATTATGATCCATTATAATATGAGTCTACTTCAGATGTTTATTATAATTCACAATGGTATGAATCTGTTTCAGAGTTTTATTATGATTCAAAATGGTATGAATCTACTTTAGAATTATAATTATTATACACAATGTTATGAATCTACTTCAGAATTATAATTATGATACACAATGTTATGAATCTACTTCAGAATTATAATTATGATACACAATGTTATGAATCTACTTAGAATTATAATTATTATACACAATGTTATGAATCTACTTCAGAATTATAATTATGATACACAATGTTATGAATCTACTTCAGAATTTAATGTCGCATGGTCAAAGGATGAGCTGGACGTTTTTCAAAACAATTAATCTAATTCCATAAGTATGTCTTATCCTGGTTTCACAGATTAAGATGATTTCTCTGCATTCTATCTGGGAATGAAAGCGTCAGATGGGCTGACGCACGTGCCAAAATACAGGAGTCATTTGGCTGTTTACGGTAAGTACTTCTTAGTCTCTATTGAAAGAGAGAGAACAATGTTGGAGGCCGGAAAGACAGAAAACTATTATGGCGCATTTTAACGATTGTGACTCACAATTATGATGATTTACTTGCTATGTTGGTTATAAACGGCAATAAAAAGACAAGACCATAAACTTTCAACAAGAAAATGCCTTATGAAACTTTTGAAATTAACGATATTCAGGCATACTAACCTCATCAAAAAAAAAATTGTATCGTAAGGATTTTAAAACTTTTAAAGATCAGATGGACATTATTATAAAAGCAATCTACTGGAACGAATACAAGAAAAAGGAAATCGAGGAGAGAAAGAGATAGATATATAAATAGATAGAAAGAGAAAAGAGAGAGAGAGAGAGATAGAGAGAGAGAGAGAGAGAGAGAGAGAGAGAGAGAGAGAAACTCATACAATACTAAAGTAAAGGTAAATTGTGATGGTAACAATACTAGCCACCTACACACAAACCTTCCATTGTCAAGATGAAAAAACATCGCTTCGCCCCAACCTGACAATGTCATCGACACAGCCTGGCGTTCTCTTTATCTCATAAGCACGTATTACTTTGGAACTTTTACTGCTTACACTCATAAATTCAATTAACGGATGCTCCTCATAATTTGGCCTTTCTTGCTTATTTACTATATTGAAACATGGAGTTCAGAGCCACAGAATCACTTTTTGCATCATAAGAATGTCTACCATTGAAAGATATTTTACTTTTTCTTAAAAAATGCTTGCGAGTATGGGTGAGCTAAAGAATGATTTACTGAATAAAAGAAATTTCTCAAAATCTTCTGTCCATTACCAATATTTCATTTACTACTACTTCTACTACTACTACTAAAACTACTACTACTACTACTACTACTACTACTACTACTACTACTACTACTACTACTACTACTACTACTACTACTACTACTACTACTACTACTGCTACTGCTACTGCTACTGCTACTGCTACTGCTACTGCTACTGCTACTGCTACTGCTACTACTACTACTACTACTACTACTACTACTACTACTACTACTACTACTACTACTACTACTACTACTACTATTACTACTGTTGCTGCTACTGCTGCTGCTGCTGCTACTGCTACTGCTGCTGCTGCTGCTACTACTACTACTGCTACTGCTACTGCTACTGCTACTGCTACTGCTACTCCTACTACTACTACTACTACTACTACTACTACTACTACAAATCAGTGAAGCATCTTCATTACTTAGAAATTTCTGAGTGTTTAAACAAATATTTAAGTTAAAATTAATATTATTGAGTTGACGGTGTTATTTAAGGAATATCTAATTGCCTCATAATATGGCTATTATTGTCGAATGGCACACATCATAGTCAATATAAAAGGATTATAGTTCCGTTTAAGTATTATGTATCGAATATTTCACATTTTCTCTTGATTTCTTTTTTGAAAAAACTTGCTTTTATCATCTGCAATAATCATTACTTTATTATCACTTTTTTCCTAAAATGTAATTAAAAATGAACAATGACGTTGCAGTGCTCTAGAGTTCTGTGTCAAGCCATCCCAATCAGTGTGACAGTCGACTCTTTACTCTGCTGATTCCTTTGTACTCCCTCCTTACTTTGGAAAAGTAGGCCTACCCATTTGGCTACCAGTTGAAGATGTTTTTGATTCCTCCAAAGATGCTAGTCTCTTTGGTTAAGAGTTGGACTTTTTTTTATTTTCAGATCATTTCTGGTCTTGCTATTTTGACACGAACGTGTCAGAGTCCCTTTAGCATATAGACCTATAATATCAGTGAAAGAACAAACTTGCTTTGCGTTGGTTCTCTTTCTTAGAAGTTTAAAACCAATTCCATATTCATATGTTTCGACGTTAGTTATCAATTGTTCACCCTAATTAAAAATAAAAAAATATAATTTCGTCATTAAATAAAAGAGTTTAAATTTTTCTACAGTTTTTTTTTTTCTTCTTCAAATTCAGCTTTTTTGTTATAACCGAGTGTTTTGGACGAGGTTCGAAGTTATTTTGTGATGTGGAAGGATTTTTTACAAAATAACATTATGAATTAAAAAAAAAAACCGAATGAGCAAGGAAAACGTTTATTTCGGGATTTTCTTACTACCTTATGAAAATAGCCACAGGTATAGGAGTTAAATAAAATATAAAAACTTTAAAATACAATTAAATTAGGTGCACGACTAATCTATGTCCAAAGTGTATTGCACCAGACAGACTCGGTGTTAGTCTCCAAACAGAGAACATTTCCGTTCAGGATTCATCGGAGATCCTAAAGAACAGTTGAACGTTTGAGAGAACTCTGGGAAATTCCACAATGTTGAAAGGATTCTGAAAATGATAATATTTGCAGAATTTTAAACATATTGTACAAACAGGTTTGTAACATGTTATGACTTCAGCACAACAAAGCTTATCCCATATTATGTATCAGTAATCTGACAACTATGGCATGGACGCGACCTTGAAGTTCACAAAAAAAAAAAAAAACCGGGGCGCCAGAGGATCCTCTCCGAGGATGTTTTCTATTGTTGTCTCCCCTTCGTTCTGTGGCGTCACAGTCGTCTAACACAGTCCAGATCTGTTTGAATTGTGTGATACAACTTTTCCACCTTAAGAAAGAGTGGGGCTTAAAATAGATGAGGACTTGCATGTAAGTTTTGGAACAAATACCAACACCAATGTGAACGACTTGCTACACACCTGTAGGTCGGTTCTGGGTGATTGTGAATCCGGAGTCTTGAAATCAAATGCTCCTGGGTCTCTTTTGAACAGAAGTGCTGAAATGAGTTGTGAGAAGGGTGATGATTATGGAGGCTGAAAAGGAGTGTTTCTTTTTCTTTTTTTAAATAAATAATGAATTAAACTGCATTTTTTTTTTCTCGTTTCAAATTTATAGACGGTTACAATGTGTTTTCTTTTGGTGTGAATCATAGTAGAAAAAAAGGTAGTGCTGACAGTTACATCAAGATGTTGATTCATTAATTGGATGAAATGATCAGATAGAGGAAGAGAGGTAGAGATAGACTTAAGACTACCTATTAACTATATATATATATATATATATATATATATATATATATATATAATTATATTCAGACACACAAGAAAAACAGAAGGAGAAAAATAGCGAGATCATAAAAATTTAAGTTCCAAGGCGATCACAAAAAGCAAGCACATATTGTAGTATATAAAAAATAACGAGCATCTTGAACAATTCTCTATGACAAGAAAATTCTATAGAGATTATAAGACAAAAATTGTTTCGTCACCTGAGCAAAGCTCACAAAGAAGAGTTGATCTGGACTTAGCCCCAGCCCTGGCAACATCTTCTCCTCCTCCCCCAGTTTATCGACCTCTTTTCTGTAGGCGCTGCAGGCAGGGGAGAAATCAGATTGTAAGTTACATTTTACGTTTCGTGTCGATACAGCTGTGAGATGATAAGTGTCGGTACACATGTGCGAGGCAACAATAAATTAGAATGAACAAATCAGTATCAGAAGTATCATGTCGATACTCAATCCAAAACGATCAGAATTACAGTAAATTAGTACAAATTTTTCAGTATTAGATGTAAACTGTCTGTACACGTGCGAAATAGTGATAAGTTAGAGTAAATTAATGTGCCAGTATTAGAAGTAAAGTATCAGTACATTTGTGAGATAGCAGTGAACTTGGACAAATAGATCAGTAATTGAGGTTCGGTTTCTTTAGACATACGAGATATTCAGAAATTTATTAAAACTTGCTGTTGGAGGTATTCCTTTAAGCTAAATATCTTTATTTGCAAGTCAAATCTGCTCCGGATTAGAAAAAAAAAATAAAAAGCAGTTGAAGCAAAAATAAATAAATAAATAAATAAGCTAGAGCTTTACATGCCTTATAAAATTCGTACAATTGCTCTTTACAGAAAGGCCGACTAAGATGATCTAAAATCTATGATAAACTCAAATAAGGTTGAAAACGCTGCATTTCTTCATCCTTGGACCTAAACAAAGAATGCGTTTTTTTTTTTAATTGAAATTGGTGTGAAAGCAAATATAATGTAACAAAAATAAAGCTACCAACTCACGAGTAGGACTGTTTTATACCCGAACTGTCGGCCACTATTTCCCCAGCACTCCTAATTGCGTTTTGTTTGAAATTGGGCTGGTGTATTAGGCAAAAAAAAGAGCTAATTGTTATGCAGTAGACGTAACTACTTTAAAAAGCTGTTAGGCAAACATATGGGGCTCTAAACATACATTTGGTAATATTAATGTAGACAAAAAGTTTCATAAGGTAAAACTATTATTCTAAATATAATTGAAGCAATATTTTCATTTGAAAGCAAATAGAAGGCGATCCTCTGATGTTCATAGATATTTTGCTAACCATTGGTCTATACGAATACAAGCTTATGGGTTTAAAAGATTTCTGAATGGTCAAGCTTTGAAAATCTTCGCATGGTTAAAAAATGGCCAGCTAAAGAAAAGGAAGATAATATACTGAGGTTAAAAGGTGGCTAGCTAAGCATTAGGAAGATGGTATACTGAGGTTAAAAGGTGGCTAGCTAAGCAAAAGGAAGATAATATACTGAGGTTAAAAGGTGGATAGCTTAGCATAAGGAAGATACTATACTGAGGTTAAAAGGTGGCTAGCTTAGCATAAGGAAGATACTATACTGAGGTTAAAAGGTGGCTAGCTTAGCATAAGGAAGATACTATACTGAGTTTAAAGGTGGCTAGCTAAGCATAAAGAAGATAATATACTGAGGTTAAAAGGTGGCTAGCTAAGCATAAGGAAGATAATATACTGAGGTTAAAAGGTGGCTAGCCAAGCATAAAGAAGATAATATACTGAGGTTAAAAGGTGGCTAGCTAAGCATAACGGAGATAACATAATAAGGTTAAAATTAATGAAGACAATCTGTTGAGAACAAATGATATCTAACCACGCACTACTTCTAAAATCCTTTAAGGTAAAATAAAAGTGTAGACAAGCACAAATACCACATCGCGCCGAGATTAGACAGCTAGTTAAGAGTTCCTTTGACAATGAAAAAAGAATCATAAGATTGGCTGCTAAACATGATTAAGACAAAACGTTGAGATTAGAGGAAAGCTGTTTTAACCTTTCTGACATTATATTAAGTGCAGCTGTTAAGTTCTTGCCACTTGACAAGAAAGAATAGATTTAATACGGTATCTAATATTGATCGATGATTTAGTTAGAACTATCTTGACACAAAACCTACTTCTAATCTCTACTGACTGGTAGCTCTTCTTCAATCTTTACAATCCTCTTCTCAAGCAAAAGCATGATTGTTTTTAACAACTTCAGAGTCCGATTTGAAATTGATGAAATATCGTGTTTAATATTCATGTAGGTTAAGTATATATCATTATGTTTTAGTTAAATACAAACAAACAATAACAAAATCAATTTTGAAAATCCTTACTTTTCCTTTCAGCTGAGGATATGTGTAGTTGTCATACTGATCGATGAAGCACTGAGTGGCCTCCATGTAACTTTTTTGATCTGTCAACCAGCTATCCAGATAGAAGATCTGAAGAGCTAAACATGTGCATAGAAATCTTTTCAGTACAGCTTTATCGCTTAACATGCTGTTCCTTATTAACGGCTATGCATGCTGTACATACTTGCTATAGTTTAATACTGCTATACACAATTCAAGCTTACATCTTTATCTTCCAAGTCACGTTGACATGAAATAATTTTTCTTAAATTTATTAACTCAGAGTGTAAGTGTGTAAATCTGTGTGTGAGAGAGAAACTGTTTACATAAGATTGGTTTCTTTAAAGTTAGCACATTGTACTTTCCCTATTTAAAGTTCCTATTAAAGAAAATTAAGGAGATGTTCGATTTTCGCAAAAAGTAACCTAAGGTACATATTAATTTTCAAACATTCTGTAACATTTGTATTTAAATAAACGAGCGCCTTCGAGTTCCGAGAAAAGCTGTGCCTTTTTTTTTTTTCATTTTTTTTCGGAAATTTTTCGCCTTAATCTGAGAGTTAAAATGTACGTTTGAAAACGATTGGGAAATATACAAGCTGTTCTCCCGTTATCATGGTCGCTTATATATGTTAAAGTACAGGATAATGAATGTTTAAATGGATTTATAAATAGATTTTGATGCTTTAAATTAAGTAACAATTTTTATTGAAATTGCTTGGGAATCGACGTGGGTTAGAATGATTTCTGGGCGATGCTCCTTACTCACACAGCGACCAGATACTTGGGGATATTATTTGATTTATTAGACTTTCATCTTTTATCTTGAAGTGAAATAATACTAACACCAACAGTTTAATTTTGTTTCTAGATGACAGATACAAGTGGCGTTAAAAAATAACACGACCGATTCTCGTGAAGAAACGGTCAACTGGGTTCTGATAAAGTCGTAACTCTTCAAGCACTTCTCTCAGGTTAGAGTCTATGCCGGTTTTGCCCTGCCGTCAAACAGAAAATAAATAATTTCAAAACTAAAATATTTGTTCCTTTGTGGTAAACGTATTTTTATAGCTTACTCGCAATCTGCAAGTAAAGTTTTGTTGCTAAAATTGACCTAAAATAAATTTAAAAAAAAACAACACAAAAGCATAATGTGTTTTTCGATTGCACAAAACTAAGGAAGTATGATTTAAGCAAAATCTTTTAAATGATGTCAGAAAAGGTTTAAGGGCTAAATAGCTCTTAAAGCAATTAAAAATCAGAGTCCGCCATGATTGCTGTATTTTTGTAATATTTACACTGTAAGTCAAATCCATGAATAATCTCGTGGCCAATATTTGTCCCAAAAACTCCATAGTTGTGAGCTCTGAAAAGTTAATCAACATGATAGTGGAATAGTATGGGAGAGAAAGCTAGCACAGAGATACCCAATGCTCTAGTCTTAAACTGAATATGTTAAGATTTCTTCAAATTGTGACAATAATCTAGCAATAAATTAAAGTTTTTCAAAACTTTTCCTCTTAAATTGTCACCAGTATTTTAGCTATGTGTGAAATAATTATGTTCAAAAGTTGTTTTTCATAAATTCAGATCAGTATTATAGCTATGAACTAAATGTGTCTATACATTAAAATTTTAAAAAGGAACCAGTATTCTATATATGATTTAAATGCGCTCAAACCTTAAAACTTGAAAATGTTATAAGTATTCCAACAATGAATTAAGTTTGACTAGACTTAAAGACCACTATTCTAGTTTTGAAATAAATGTGTCTAAACTTAAACCTTAAATTTTCAAATTTACATTGTTTCCAGTGTTATACTTTTCAATCAAATGCGTTTAACTTTTGCGTTTGAAAGATTTACAGTGAAGGATATGCTACTTAAAATTTATGCCTTAAAATGTCATTTGGAAAAATAAAAATGAGGCACCAATATTATTTAAATATTTTTACAACTTTTTAAGGCTATATCAAATCTGATGTAAACACTTTGAAAACTGAAAAATGATAATTCTTCAAAAATCATTTTTCTGAAATGAAGTGCTCTTCATAATCAATTGAGCAGTTTGGTTTGCGCTATGTTATTTGCGCATTTTTTTTGAAGAGCCTAAAGCATGCACTTTAAATTCTGCTCTTTGTAACACCGGATAAGGTGAGTCTCTCCAATACTCATCAATCAACAATCTTACAAATACAAAAAGAATATGGTGCTAGTGTCAGCCTTTCCACTTCTTTTGAATCAATTTTGTACAATCAAGATATTACGTAGAGCAAAACAAACCAAGTAGGAAATCGATGCAGGACTCTATAAATCATCTTGAGAACTTCATGAAGCCTTCGCCTCAAAGAGATACTTAAAAATGACTCGAGAAATTTACGTCTAAAGAGGCGATAAGCAACGCGGGAGTAATCGCAAAACAAACGCTTCATGACTTCTAAGAATTGTCTTGAGAAAAATAGGTGTAAAGAGCCGACAATGCTTCATGACTTCTAAGAAATGTCTTGAGCAATATAGGTGCTAAGAGCCGAAAATGCTTCATGACTTCTAAGAATTGCCTTGACCAATATAGGTGTAAAGAGCCGACAATGCTTTATCACTTCTTAGAATTGTCATGAAAAATACAGATGTTAAGAGCCGACAATGCTTCATGACTTTTTACTGTGTAATGTAACAAGGTTCTATGTTCATCATAACTGGTTATATTTAACCTATAGATTAAAGAGCTTTCAAAAGATTTAAACTGTTTGTGAATGTTTGTTTCATTGTTTGATATACCCCGTTCACACAATATTATCTTAGGTTTTTTGTTTTTTTTTCAGATATTTAGCACATCTCTTGCAGGCGAGTCGGAATTAAAACGATGTACTCACCACCGGAGGTGTGAGATAACTCTGCAAGTATTTAAGACATACGTTCTAACCCCAGAGCCACCCGCACTCTGCCTTGATATTTAACAATTAACACTATGTCTTTAACTGGTTAAAAAAGCACACGCTTTTTTAAATTCTGAGTAGGTTTAAATTACTTAAACTCAGGTAGAATGATACATTAATTTGAACTTACAACAAATTCCTAGCAGAGTAGACATGTCGCAAAAAGCCCGCGTGAACTACTGAAAAATTGAGTAGGAGAGCGAGTAAGACCGCTGGAAACAATATTAGCATGCATGAGAGATGGAACAATGTGAAGGGAAGAAGAGGAATTGTGATAATGATGGTCGTAAGCGAAAAAAAATATGATATCTTTGCTTTTTTTTGGTTATTGAATTTTGACTAAAAATTGAATGTTATGATATATCTTACATTCTAACATTTTGTAGAACTGGTTAAATTGTTATAGATTTAGACGATAAAGAATCCTTCGATATTGGTGGGTGCATTCCATTTTAATCCGTATCAGAAAATTTCAAATGACGTTTATTTAATCTGATTATTTCATGCTATAGAACATAATAAATTAAGAAGAAACGGTACTTACTTATTGAATTAGTCAAACGCATATAATAGGCGTTGGCTTTGTAAGAAGGGACTTTTTTACTGAAGAGAAACAATAAGAATACGGATGATGGTAATTCCAGGAAAAAAGAATGATCGCGTGAAAGTTATAATGGCATTGATACTTTACAACAAATATTACCCGCGAAAATCAAGTAAAATCAAGAAAGCATTCAAATAAAATGCGTCTGTAGGGAAAAGGAGTATCTATTAAGACGTTTGTAAATAATCTAATTTAAATTATCCACTCTCTACTACTCGAATTATCAAAATATCTTTCTACTCAAAAGAGGTGAATGGTATTAGGGATTAGGCATGGGGAAAAATGGAAAAAAAATCAAGGACTGAATTTCATGATTATGACAAAAAAAAAAGTCAATGCAATAAATAATAATAATTTCATGTAGTTCTCGAGGCTTGTGTCTAGTGTCTCTTTTCCTCTTTACGAGGACGTGGTGTTTGGCAGCGCAACTTTAACATAATTATTTTTATGTCTCTTGAGATCAATGGACGTACATGGCAGCACAGATATACAATCGAATGATATGTCTTCAACTCTGTCCCTTTCACCTCGCAACAATTTTGATGTCACTGTCTCCTCTAATCACCGGTATGTCAAGACATGCGCTTCACATTCACCAACTTACTGCAATTTTTACTCTCTCACGGCTAAGAAATAAGTGATCAGTGAGTGTAAAAAAGAAAGTTTTTAAATTCAGTTTCATGGTGAAAATGCCTTTAATTTGGCCATACCCAATTGGGTTTGTGAGAGGCGTTCCAAATCTACGGTATTCCTGAAGATAGTGATGGATGTATAATAATTCTTGATTCTTGTAAAAGTTGTCGGTCGTCAAATCGATCTAAGAACATTCAAGTTAAGTTTACAATAATGAAAGATAATCACAAAATTTCGGAAAGCAATAAAGTATTATTATAAAATAGAACTACACGTGCCTTTGTTATAGTAAAAGTGACAAAGATAACATATTTATCACGAATTATATAAATATTGAAATTTAATGATTATAATTCATAGAATAATGATTTCTCTTGGCATTTTTAGAATCCTCCATCGCTTTGTCTTCATGATTATATCTTATGACCTCCTTAACTCCCATGACCAATGATATGTCAAATTTTATGGTTACATTTATTTCGTATAACTTTTATCATGCTGGCCATACAAAACTCTTTGACGTGTCAATGAGATGATTAGCAAGTTATTTTAGTTTATCATTTGAAAAACATATATGCACAAATAGCAATCGTTTGACAGAATACCATATGATCAACAAATTTATTTCCATTTGCCATGTCTTGTTAAAAAAGTATATCGGATTTCAAGTTTTTCAAGTTTTAATAATGGTTATGATTAAAACTAATACAAATGAAAAAGAAAATCAAAATTAAAATGAACATCAATGGAGGTGATGATAATGATAATGATGATGATGATGATGATGATGATGATGATGATGATGATGATGATGATGATGATGATCATAATGATTATTATAATTATAATATAATATAATATGATAATACAAATGAAGATCATGAAAAGAAGAAGAAGAAGAAAAAGAAAAAGGAGAAGAAGAAGTAGGAGAAGAAGAAGGAGAAGAAGAAGAAGAAGTAAAAGAAGAAGAAGAAGAAGAAGAAGAAGAAGAAGAAGAAGAAGAAGAAGAAGAAGAAGAAGAAGAAGAAGAAGAAGAAGAAGAAGAAGAAGAAGAAGAAGAAGAAGAAGAAGAAGAAGAAGAAGAAGAAGAAGAAGAAGAAGAAGAAGAAGAAGAAGAAGAAGAAGAAGAAGAAGAAAAATAATGATAAATTTAAAATTGATGGTATTAATGATGGTGATGATTTTGATGATGTCGATATGATAAAATTGAGAATATTATAGAATTACAAATTGAAAAATAGCAACACCTTTTAGCTTTATTATCATATTTTAATGAGCTTTTTAGATGTGTGTAAGCCCTACTTAACTTTTTTTTTTTTCTTATTTTATATCTTTTGTTTACCAAGGTTGTGCTGCCAGATATCGACATTGCCTAATTTCCTTATGAACTTTTCGTTTTTCGTTTAATTCTCACCCAGTCTGGATTTTTGTCTAAACTATCGTCATCCAATCCTTCTTCCGGAAAACCGAGGTAGAATTGCATGGCTTTAGTCTGACAGGTCAGAAATCGAGAAAGGAAAGATGAACTAATCTGATTAAAGATGTCAGGATATAAAATAACATATTGTAACACAGTTATCATGCTTGATCAAATAGTTGGAAGTAATCTTTTAATATACTTATCATCAAAACCAAGAGGAAAGAAAACGATCTTTCAAAAAAGCTTTTATTTTTTTTTCAGATGTCATAATGACATAATGCGTTATTTCCCTTCTAATTCCTATCTATAACTTTACCTTCGCAATGGCAGCATTTTTGGTAGTATTGCTCATCCAGGAATTTTGTTCGAGATGTTCAAGGAAAGCGCTTCGAATATTTTCCACAATATCCGAGACCTAAAGTAGAAAGACGCGTAATGTGAGGTTATCATTGGATTTAAAAAAAAGATAAATATCCAAGATCAACTCTGCAAAATCAAGATATAATGATTTGGTTATTTATGCTTAAGATTGGTGCAGTAATTAAGATGAAAAGTGCGTAAGTTGTAAAAAAATAATTTTGTCAAGGTTTGAAAAATTGTATGCCCTTCATCTTTTTACGATAGAAGTGCATGGTTCCTGTTAGTTATAAGTTCTGTGCTTATTTTCTGTTTAGCACTAATCTACTACAGATAGGAAAGTCCGTAGCTACTTCGTTCGATAGATGGATATATAAGTAGGTAGTAATAACAGTATTATTATTAGTAATAAAAGTAGTAGTAGTAGTAGTAGTAGTAGTAGTAGTAGTAGTAGTAGTAGTAGTAGTAGTAGTAGTAGTAGTAGTAGTAGTAGTAGTAGTAGTAGTAGTAGTAGTAGTAGTAGTAGTAGTAGTAGTAGTAGTAGTAGTAGTAGTAGTAGTAGTAGTAGTAGTAGTAGTAGTAGTAGTAGTAGTAGTAGTAGTAGTAGTAGTAGTAGTAGTATTCGTAGTAGTAGTAGTAGTAGTAGTAGTAGTAGTAGTAGTAGTAGTAGTAGTAGTAGTAGTAGTAGTAGTAGTAGTAGTAGTAGTAGTAGTAGTAGTAGTAGTAGTAGTAGTAGTAGTAGTAGTAGTAGAAGGAGGAGGAGGAGAAGAAGAAGAAGAAGAAGAAGAAGAAGAAGAAGAAGAAGAAGAAGAAGAAGAAGAAGAAGAAGAAGAAGAAGAAGAAGAAGAAGAAGAAGAAGAAGAAGAAGAAGAAGAAGAAGAAGAAGAAGAAGAAGAAGAAGAAGAAGAAGAAGAAGATGTAGTGGATATAGCAGCATGGGTATTACCTGGAAAATCAAGAGCAGGAGCTGTACAGCAACAGAAGCAGCAACAGTAGCAGTAAGGAAGTCAGAAATCTTTTTAAAAATATTATTTTTTACTACTGTTGCTTTTTTGTATTTTACATCAATAATCAATATTCTTCTTCTTATATCCTTTAATGAATATTGTTAATAGTTAAATCTATACTTATCTAACGGGTCAAAACCGTTTTTGTTTTATTTATTGATGGTAACTGGAACCAACCAGCCAAAATATTAAAAAGGCCTTTCAAAATAGAAGGCTGCAACAAACTATTAAATATTACTCTGACTAAAAAAAAACAATCATAAATTTGGAAAAAAAATAAACCAAACCAGCGCTATATATTTTCTTTACCTTTCGTATTCCTTCCTCTTTGCCAAGCTCCGAATACGAAAAAAGCATAAAAGCCTTGGATAGACTAGAACTAAATGTGTTTAGTGTCTTCTCAAAGCACTCTTCATTTCTTGACCTCCATTCTGGATAATATAATACCTGACGAGAGAGAGAGAGAGAGAGAGAGAGAGAGAGAGAGAGAGAGAGAGAAGAAGAAGAAGAAGAAAAAGGTATGTATTTAAAAAGAAAGTATTCGAAAATTAATTAAAGAGGAAAGGGGAGGGAGAAGGCTAACGAAAATGAACAGGGCAATAAAGATAAGAGAAATGACATACCGTTTTTCTTTTAAAATACTAAATTGCCAGATCCATGAAGGTTGATTTTTATCCAACCATCTATCTATCTATATATCTATATATCTATTTATCTACCTATTTATCTGCCTATCTTCCTATGCACCTATCTTTCAATTTATCTCTGTGCATGTATGTTTGTTTGCCATTCCACACATACGCATGTATGTATGCATGCATGCATGCATGTATGCATTCAAGTGAATATGTTTGTATGAATCGGTGCATACAAGAATGTATCTATGATTTCTTATTACCTATCTAGCAGCATGTCTGCTTACAAGTGAATACCTCATTAAACTCATTCGATATGTCCTCCATTCTCTTTGTTACCTTCACTCGTGTCCTTGCATGAGTGAACCCGAAGAGGTTACGGATGTCTCTGTGTATAAAAGAGAGAAAGAGAGATATGTGATTTACAAAGTAATAAGTAAGCTTACCACCTTCTTGAGATCCAAAAGCATAGCAGGGTTTCACTTCGTGTATTTTCTGCTTGATCCCTCCTATATGTGGCACTATATACCAGCAGGATAGAGGCCAGATTAAAACTAGACTAGCCATAATTTTTGTTTGGTCCCGCCTATTATTAGGTGACACTATATACCAGCAGGATAGAGGCCATAATAAGCCTAGACTAATCATAGTTCTTGCTTGTTCCCTCCTATATGTGGAACTGTTATAACAGCAGGATAGAGCCCAGATTAAGCCTAGACTAATCATAGTTCTTGCTTGATCCCTTCTATATGTGGCACTATATACCAGCAGGATAAAGCCTAGATTAAGCCAAGACGAGTCAAAATTCTTGCTTGTTCCCTCCTATATGTGGAACTTAATACCAGTAGGATAGAGCCCAGACTAACCTTAGACTAGCCATTATTCTTGCTTGGTCCCGCCTCTTATTATGTGACACTATATATATAAGCAGGATAGAGCCCAGATTAAGCCTAGACTAGCCATATTTCATGCTTGGTCGCTCCTATTATTTTGTGACACTATATACCAGCAAGATAGAGCCCAGACTAAGCCTAGACTAGCCTTAATTTATGCTTGGTCGCTCCTATTATTTTGTGACACTATATACCAGCAAGATAGAGCCCAGACTAAGCCTAGACTAGCCTTAATTTATGCTTGGTCCCGCCTACTATTATCTGACACTATATACCAGCAGGATTGAGCCCAGATTAAGCCTAGACTAGCCATAATTCTTGCTTGGTCCCGCCTATTACTATGGGACACTATATACCAGCAGGATAGAGCCCAGACTAAGCCTAGACTTATCATAACGCCTGCTTGACCCCTCCTACATGTGACATTTTATACCACACATGCTAGTTGATATGAAGGATATTCTTGTGAGACTCGTGGGTGAAAAACATCCTAAGTTTAGGAAAGAACTCAAATGAAGTCTAAAATTGTAGGCGTAAGGCCGCGAGTGTTTGCAGCCTAATCAAAATGCCCATGGCTTTTCGTCTTTGTGGTTTAAGAAATGAATCATATTTCGGAACACAGTGTTAAAAAATCATCTCTAATCACTAAAAATCACGCCTTGGAAAAAATTTAAAACTGGGACTTTCTTTTAAACGATATCTGAAATGCGATGTAACATTTCCAAGAGTCTACTGCGGAACTCGTGTGCTCATCATCACCTTTCGGTATAGCTGTTTAAATATTTCCTCAAAGAGTTAAAATATATGAGGTTCTTGTCAAAAAGAGCAACCGTCTCGTCGTCCCGCATCGTTATATTGACACGAGCGAATGTTGCTCGAATAGTGCGAGGCAGATCCATCTGGCGAGACATATTGTTGTTACTACTATATTAATGTTGTTATCATTATAACTATCATTATTATTTTTATTATTATTATTATTATTATTATTATTATTATTATTATTATTATTATTATTATTATTATTATTATTATTATGATTATTATTATTATTATTATTATTATTATTATTATTATTATTATTGTTGTTGTTGTTGTTGTTATTATTATTATTATTATTATTATTATTATTATTATTACTATTATTATTATTATTTGCGTTGTTATCAATTATCTTCAATTCATTTACTTCATTTATTTTGATATACACCCTTAGTTATATAATTTACGAAAGAAAATTGATCGGGTAAGGATCCCAGTGTAAACTTGCGGTTTCTGACCAGCATGGGTGATTGCTCATGGATCTGTGAAAGAAAAGGACACATAGACAAACAATTCTCTTTTCTTTTGATTTATCAGTTTTAGAGTAAAATATAAAAAGAATAAAACTCAAAACATTGAGACATTAATAAAAGGCGGGTTTTTTTTAAGCTATGCATGGTTTTAGTGAAACTTTTTTTTGGCAATTTTATTTTTTGACACGCAAAATTATGTTGCAGTTGGAATTAAATGTTGAATAGTTGTAATTTTTTTTCTTTAGAAAAAATGAATATCAAAAAGCTAAAAATTGAACTAGAGCAGAGTTAGTATGAGAGTATCCCTTTACTTCATTAATCTTTATTGCATAGTTTAACTTCAATAAAAAAAAAAAAATCAAAAAGTTCACAGCAATATTCTGTGCCTGCTTAAATATATTTTAAAATTGTATCCAATTATGTATCTTCATTTTTAAAACTTTCAAACATTTTTTTCATGTAAACTTTACTCACTTGAAGCACATAATTATAGCATTTCTCTAAATCCCTTAACTGTAAGCTCCGCAGTTATGGTTCTTACAAATTATACCGTCACCGCTATTTATAGAGCTTTTCTTTATGCATTAACTGTACTAAATTCTACCTCTTTGGTTTCTGCAATATTCATGTCCTTGCGTGAATTCATGTTAAATATTTAAACAGTTATGTTAGCAGATTTACTATCTTCATTGTCAAAAATTTGAAGCACTCACGTATTTTCATGTAGAGTTTACTCACTTAAAACACATGAGACTAAAACTTACAGCTCATCATGTCCTCCATACCTTTATGGATGAATGTTTGATATTTTCCGTATTGAAATAACAACAGACCGCTTACTTTGACCAAGGCGATCTCCATGTCGACAACAGTCGCAGCATCTTTAGCCGCCACAGAGGGCTCAGCTCCAAGCTCTATGGCCATATCCCGCAGATACTTCTCGTAAGCCATCAGGATCGTCCCATTCCTGGACTTTGAGTAATGTTCTTTTGAGATATGCAACTGGCCCAAACTAAAAACCTGGTAAACAAAATAAAGTGTTCTTTTGGTTTTTTTAAGTGTGTTAACTTTTGAACAAGGGCGACGTACACGTATTTATTTTTTGCACTACATACAGCTTACACTTTTCCACATCTAAGAATAAACAATATTCTCTTTTAAGGGTTATATCTTTTCTCTCTCTTTCTCTCTCTCTCCCCTTCTCTCTCTCTCTCTCTCTCTCTCTCTCTCTCTCTCTCTCTCTCTCTCTCTCTCTCTCTCTCTCTCTCCCTTCTCTCTCTCTTCCTCTCTCTCTCTCCTTCTCTCTCTCTCCCTCTTTCTCTATCTCTCCCTCTTTCTCTTTCTCTCTCTCCTTCTCTCTCTATCCCCCTTCTGTCTCTCTCTCCCCCTTCTGTCTCTCTCTCTCTCTCTCTCTCTCTCTCTCTCTCTCTCTCTCTCTCTCCTTCTCTCTTATGCAAGGTATCGTTTGAGTAAGATGGGTTCTCAAGCACTGCCTAATGTTTCAGAAAAGAAGATAACACGAGACTATATCTTCGATTCAGCGTTTTACCTTTTGAGTTATTTCGTAAAATTCTATTTGGACGCATACATAGATTCCTGCAGCTTATTTTAAAAACAAAGATAAAAAAGATAGATGGATTAAATTACCCCTTTACGCTAAAATTCAATTTGAGTAACTTGTCTCTCCTTACTCCTACGTTGCTGGAACTTCTACTTGAATTGCAGATTCAGATGCTCAAACTTCATTTTAAAGTATATTTCCTCTTTACAAAAACCTTTATTTGATTTACACGTCCCTTTATGCTACAAATTCTATTCGACGTACACCTCTTTTGATGTTCAAACTTCTCTTTGAGTTGCACCTCACTGTATGCTAAAACATCTATTTAAATTACTTGTCTCTCCGTCGTCCTTCGCTGCTGAAACTTCTATTTGATTTACGCGTCTCTCTATGCTAAAACTTCTTTTTGACTTACCCGTCTCTCGATGATAAAATTTCTATCTGATTTACGCGTCTCTCTATGCTAAAATTTATTTCTGACTTACCCGTCTCTCGATGATAAAATTTCTTTCTGACTTACCCGTCTCTCGATGATAAATTTTCTTTTTGCCTTACCCGTCTCTCGATGATAAAATTTCTATCTGAATTACACGTCTCTCTATGCTAGAAGTTCTATCTGACCTACACGTCTCTCTATGCTAGAAGTTCTATCTGACCTACACGTCTCTCTATGCTAAAAGTTCAATCTGACTTACACGTCTCTCTATGCTAGAAGTTCTATCTGACCTACACGTCTCTCTATGCTAAAAGTTCTATATGACCTACACGTCTCTCTATGCTAAAAATTCAATCTGACTTACACGTCTCTCTATGCTAGAAGTTCTATCTGACCTACACGTCTCTCTATGCTAAAAGTTCTATCTGACCTACACGTCTCTCTATGCTAAAAGTTCTATCTGACTTACACGTCTCTCTATGCTAGAAGTTCTATCTGACTTACACGTCTCTCTATGCTAGAAGTTCTATCTGACTTACACGTCACTCTATGCTAAAAGTTCTATCTGTCTTACACTTCTCTCGATGCTAGAAGTTCTATCTGACTTACACGTCTCTCTATGGTAGAAGCTCTATCTGACAAACACGTCTGTCTATGCTAAAAGTTCTATCTGACTTACACGTCTCTCGATGCTAACATTTCTATCTGACTTACACGTCTGTCGATGCTAAAAGTTCTATCTGACTTACACGTCTCTCTATGCTAGAAGCTCTATCTGACTCACACGTCTTTCTATGCTAAAAGTTCTATCTGACTTACACGTCTCTCAATGCTAAATGTTCTATTTGATTTACACGTCTTTCGTTGCTAAAAGTTCTATCTGACTTACACGTCTCTCGATGCTAAAAGTTCTATCTGACTTACACGTCTCTCTATGCTAGAAGTTCTATCTGACTTACATGTCTCTCTCTGCTAGAAGTTCTATCTCACTTACACGTCTCTCTATGCTACAATTTCTATCTGACTTACACGTCTCTCGATGCTAAAAGTTCTATCTGACTTAAACCTCTCTCGATGCTAGAAGTTCTATGTGACTTACACGTCCTTCGATGCTAAAAGTTCCTTCTGACTTACACGTCTCTTTATGCTAGAAGTTCTATCTGTCTTACACGTCTGTCGATGCTTAAAGTTCTATCTGACTTACACGTCTCTCGATGCTAAAATTTCTATCTGACTTACACGTCTTTCTATGCTAAAAGTTCTATCTAACTTACACGTCTCTCTATGCTAGAAGTTCTATCTGACCTACACGTCTCTCTATGCTAGAAATTCTATCTAAAATACACGGCTCTCGATGCTAAAAGTTCTATCTGACTCACAAATCTTTCAATCCTAAAAGTTCTATCTGACTTACACGTCTTTCGATACTAAAAGTTCTATCTGATTTACAAGTCTATTGATACTAAAAGTTCTATCTGACTTACACGTCTCTCTATGCTAGAAGTTCTATCTGAGTTACACGTGTCTCGATGCTAGAAAATCTATCTGACTTACACGTCTTTCGATGCTAAAAGTTCTGTCTGACTTACACGTCTTTCAATGCTAAAAGTTCTATCTGACTTACACGTCTCTCTATGGTAGAAGTTCTATTTGACTTACACGTCTTTCGATGCTAAAAGTTCTGTCTGACTTACACGTCTTTCAATGCTAAAAGTTCTATCTGACTTACACGTCTTTCGATGCTAAAAATTCTATGTGACTTTAAGTCTTTCGATGATAAAAGTTCTATCTCACTTACACGTCTTTCGATGCTAAAAGTTCTATCTGACTTACACGTCTTTCGATGGTAAAAGTTATATCTCACTTACACGTCTTTCGATGCTAAAAATTCTATCTGACTTACACGTCTCTCTATGCTAGAAGTTCTATCTGACTTACACGTCTCTCGATTCTAGAAGTTCTCTCTGACTTACACGTCTCTCGATACTTATATTTTTATCTGACTTACACGTGTGTCGATGCTAGAAGTTCTATCTGACTTACACGTTTCTCTGTGCTAGAAGTTCTATCTGACCTACACGTCTCTCGATGCTAAAAGTTCTATCTGACTTACACGTCTCTCGATGCTAGAAGTTCTATCTGACTTACACTTCTCTCTATGCTAGAAGCTCTATCTGAATAACACGTCTCTCTATGCTAGAAGTTCTATCTGACTTACACGTCTGTCGATGTTAAAGTTCTCTCTGACTTGCACGTCTCTCGATGCTAAAAGTTCTATCTGACTTACACTTCTTTCTATGCTAGAAGTTCAATCTGACTTACATGTCTCTCCATGCTAAAATTTCTATTTGACTTACACGTCTCTCTATGCTAGAAGTTCTATATGACTTACACGTCTTTCGATACTGACAGTTCTTTCTGACTTCCACGTCTTTCGATGCTAAAATTTCTATCTGACTTACACGTTTCATGATGCTAGAAATTATATCTGACTTACCCGTCTTTCTATGCTAAAAGTTCTATCTGACTTACACGTCTCTCGATGCTAGAATTTCTATCCTACTTACACGTCTCTCTATGCTAGAAGTTTTATCTGACTTACACGTCTCTCGATGCTAGAAGTTCAATCTGACTTACACGTCCCTCGATGCTAAAAGTTCTATCTGACTTACACGTCTCTCGATGCTAGAAATTCTATCTGACTTACACGTCTCTCTATGCTAGAAGTTCTATCTTATTTACACGTGTCTCGATGCTGAAAGTTCTATCTGACTTACACGTCTGTCGATGCTAAAAGTTCTATCTGTCTTACACGTCTGTCTATGCTAGAAGTTCTATCTGACTTACACGTCTGTCGATACTAAAAGTTCTATCTGAATTACACGTCTCTTGATGCTAAAAAATCTATCTGCCTTACACGTCTCTCTAAGCTAGAAGTTCTTTCTGACTTACACGTCTCTCTATGGTAGAAGCTCTATCTGACTTACACGTCTGTCTATGCTAAAAATTCTATCTGACACAAATCTGTCGATGCTTCAAGTTCTATCTGACTTACACGTTTCTCGATGCTAACATTTCTATATCACTTACACTTCTGTCGATGTAAAAAGTTCTATCTGACTTACACGTCTCTCTATGCTAGAAGTTCTATATGACTTACACGTTTTTCGATGCTAAAAGTTCTATTTGACTTACACGTCTCTCGATGCAAGAAAATCTATCTGACTTACACTTCTCTCTATGCTAGAAGCTCTATCTGAATAACACGTCTCTTATGCTAGAAAATCTAACTGACTTACACGTCTGTCGATGCTTAAAGTTCTATCTGACTTACACGTCTCTCTATGGTAGAATTTCTTTCTGACTATCACGTCTGTCGATGCTAAAAGTTCTCTTTGACTTACACGTCTCTCAATGCTAAATGTTCTATTTGATTTACACGTCTTTCGATGCTAAAAGTTCTATCTCACTTCTACGTCTATCAATGCTAAAAGTTCTATCTGACTTACACGTCTCTCTATGCTAGAAGTTCTATCTGACTTACACTTTTCTCTATGCTAGAAGTTCTATCTGACTTACAAGTCTCTCTATGCTAAAATTTCTATCTGAGTTACACGTCTGTCGATGCTAAAAGTTATATCTGACTTACACCTCCCTTTAAGCTAGATGTTCTATGTGACTTACACGTCTTTCAATGCTAAAAGTTCTATCTGACTTACACGTCTCTCCATGGTAGAAGTTCTATCTGACTTACACGTCTTTCGATGCTAAAAGTTCTGTCTGACTTACACGTCTTTCGATGCTAAAAGTTCTATGTGACTTCAAGTCTTTCGATGCTAAAAGTTTCATCTCACTTAGACGTCTTTCGATGCTAAAAGTTCTATCTGACTTACACGTCTTTCGATGGTAAAAGTTATATTCGACTTACACGTTTTTCGATGCTAAAATTTCTATCTGACTTACTCGTCTCTCTATGCTAGAAGTTCTATCTGACTTACACGTCTCTCGATTCTAGAAGTTCTCTCTGACTTACACGTCTGTCGATGCTAGTATTTCTATCTGACTTACACGTCTGTCGATGCTAGAAGTTCTATCTGACTTGCACGTCTTTCGATGTTAAAAGTTCTATCTGAATTACACGTGTCTCGATGCTAGAAGTTCTGACTGACTTACACGTCTTTCGATGCTAGAAGTTCTATCTGACTTACACGTCTCTTGATGCTGAAAGTTCTATCTGACTTACACGTCTCTCGATGCTAGAAGTTCTATCTGACTTACCCTTCTCTCTATGCTAGAAGCTCTATCTGAATAACACGTCTCTCTATGCTAGAAGTTCTATCTGACTTACACGTCTGTCGATGCTTAAAGTTCTATCTCACTTACACGTCTCTCTATGCTAGAAGTTCTATCTTACTATCACGTCTGTCGATGCTAAAAGTTCTCTTTGACTTACACGTCTCTCGGTGCTAGAAGTTTTATCTGACTTACACGTCTCTCTATGGTAGAAGCTCTATCTGACTTACACGTCTCTCTATGCTAGAAGTTCTATCTGTCTTACACGTCTGTCGATGCTTAAAGTTCTATCTGACTTACACGTCTCTCGATGCTAAAAGTTCTATCTGACTTACACGTCTCTCGATGTTAAAAGTTCTTTCTGACTTACACGTCTTTTGATGCTAAAAGTTCTATCTGTCTTACACGTTTTTCGATGCTTAAAGTTCTATCTGACTTACACGTCTCTCGATGCTAGAAGTTCTATCTGACTTACACATCTTTCGGTGCTAAAAGTTCTATCTGACTTACACGTGTTTCGATGCTAAAAGTTCTATCTGACTTACACGTGTTTCGATGCTAAAAGTTCTATCTGACTTACACATCTTTCGATGCTAAAAGTTCTATTTGACTTACACGTCCTTCGATGCTAAAAGTTCCTTCTGACTTACACGTCTCTCTATGCTAGAAGATCTATCTGACTTACACGTCTTTCGATGCTAAAATTTCTGTCTGACTTACACGTCTTTTGATGCTAAAAGTTCTATCTGACTTACACGTCTTTAGATTCTAAAAGTTCTATGTGACTTACACGTCTTTCGATGTTAAAAGTTCTATCTGAATTACACGTGTCTCGATGCTAGAAGTTCTATCTGACTTACACGTCTTTCGATGCTAGAAGTTCTATCTGACTTACACGTCTCTTGATGCTGAAAGTTTTATCTGACTTACACGTCTCTCGATGCTAGAAGTTCTATCTGATTTACACCTCCTCGATGCTAAAACTTCTATCTGAATTACACGTCTCTTAATGCCAAAAGTTCTATTCGAAGTACAAGTTTCTTGATGCTGCATTTTCTTTATGAAACATTTTATACACTTTTTCAAGTTGCGTCTTTACTGGAACATTTTAATTAGATTTTTTCTTTATACTGAAATATCTTTTTGAGTCAAACTTCATTCTATGTTGCAAATCCGATACGAGTTAGATTCTCTATACTGAAATACATTTTACAATCCGACTGATGCCTGTGCTGAAAATATTGAAAGTCTCCCTTCAGCTTTTTTTTTTTTTTTTTCAAATGTCTTTACAACTTTTAGCAACGTTTACTCTTTCTGTGCTTATTATGGTGTTATGGATTAGAAGATGTGCTCAGCTTTTGAAAAATTCACTTACCTTATTGGAAAACTGTAAAAAAAATATTTATTCATAAGAAATGCTTACGGTTTCGTTTTAATGGGATGAAGGAAGATATTGGTACGTAGACAGGGTATAGTTGAGTTAGTTAATTCATGAATACTGGCCGTTAGTTAAAATTCCCTACTGCTTCTCTATATTGCTTTTGGTTCCCATCGAATTCTTAAAATTTCATGAATTGTTTTTAGTCGAGTCAAGATTTTGCTTTAACTGATATTAGTTTCAAGGGCTATATATTTTCAGTGATAATCAATACTTACATGTATTTCAGAGAAGCTGAAGATGCCGCGTTTCAAACCTATTCCAATTCTAATTCTCATCAGAGGGTTACTAATCTCAGGTGAATACCTCGCGTTAAGGTCTGCTATATCGAAATTCATGGAATTTTCCCAGGCTGAACCCAGCAAAGTCGGCCACTCCTTGGCAAAGGTCGTGTCGAGATAAGGCTGTAGTCCGATCTTTTCTATCTGAGCTGTAGCAGGAGGTGAGAGAAGGAGGATATTATCATCATTCCGATATGAAATAATAATTCATCATCCTTATTATCACCATTATCGTCAGCAAAAGCATCTTCATTATCATTATCATTATCACATTCGCCGCCATCATGACCATTTTCATAAATTAGGTTTTAGAGGAAGAGAAAACTGTGTGGCTCTCGGCCGACCATAGTTATTTTGCCAATCATAAAAGTCCTGACTATTGATACCATCTTCATCATTATCATCATCATCATTATTATCATCGTAATTAACATTATCAACATAAACATCATTATGATCTGAATCATCCCAATCAGCATAATCATCATCATCATCATTATCATCGTAATTAACATTATCAACATAAACATCATTATGATCTGAATCATCTTAATCATCATTATTATCATTATCATTATCGACTTCGTCGTCGAGATAGATAGATAGATAGAGAGAGAGAGAGAGAGAGAGAGAGAGAGAGAGAGAGAGAGAGAGCGAGAGAGAGGGGGGGGGGAAGGGGGGGAGGGACTGGGAACATTTTCTCTAATGTCGTCACCTGTATCGATGCAAGACTTATAATACATCTTTGGCCACCTTTCATAAAGCCGGTCTGTAGGCTTTATCTGCTGAAGTAAAATATCTGAAATAGTGGTTAGCGTATGAACGAATGACTTCGAGAGCGCTGCATTTTCAGGCTGAATGTACACGATAAAATGACTCCAAAAACTAATAACATTTAAAACCATAACAAGATAAAGAGAAAGTTGTTGTTCGAATAGTGATGAAAACTTGATCCATTTTTAGTTCACTAAATTCAAGACCATTTTTCACGTGCGCTAATTTACATTTTCTGTCTCTTTCTCTCTTTATTAATTGAAACCATTTCCCTATGTATTATTTTTTTTTTAATTTTCATTTCCTCGTGCTTTTTTTTTCTTTCTAACGGTATTATCGAAAGTCACCTTTTATCGTTTCGCTGTTTTTGTGTGATATAAACTCTGACACGCTCACACTTGAGCGATCCTTGCCTATTCTTTGAGTCTTGTAGAAGTTTCCGCAAGCAAAGTTAGCAAAATTG
The DNA here is from genome assembly GCA_033675545.1 of Elysia crispata. Lineage (NCBI taxonomy): Eukaryota > Metazoa > Mollusca > Gastropoda > Plakobranchidae > Elysia > Elysia crispata. Next base: position 74,021 of record JAWDGP010000212.1, on the reverse strand, counting down.
TCACAAGGGTTGACATTTCTGTCCAAAAACCGTGAGATCTGAGCGGCTGTCAACAAAACAGATGTCATTACTATGGAAAATAAATTCTTTCAAGGGGAGAAGTTCATTACTGTACATAAATATAAAGTACTGATGCCACTTTTAAATTTGTATGTATTACTATGGATTGCATTTTTGCATTATTTCAAATGGTTAGAAAACGTTAAAAAAAAAAAAAAAATTTGCCACTCCTGTGAGAAGCAAACGTAGTTGAGTAGTGATGGTATAGAGAAGGCTATGTTTAAAGGAAAATGTGGTTCTGTCTTTGTGTTCTCAAATAATTAGGTACAGATTAATATATGATAATGTTCATATCCTACATGAATTCTTTCTTCCTCTCTAAGTTCCTTTCTCTGTTTTCCTATCTATCTTTCCTTCTTTCTTTATCCCTTTCGGTCTTTGGTTGTGTATTTCTCTTTGTCTCTTAATCTGTCTCTTTCTCTACCAGCTTCCTTTTACTCTTCAGCTCTCTGTCTGTATATCTGAATTTTTTTTGTCTTCCAGTCTGTCTTTCTGTCTGTACGTACGTCTGTGAGTCTCTCCCTTCTCTTTCTCTCTATCTATCTCTATCTATCTTTCTTTCTTTCTTTCCCTCTCTTTGTCAAACACTCCATGGCGCACTTAGCCCACGTCATATAACAGCCTATGATAGACCAGCCATCTCTGAGATACTCCTGTGTACACCTCACGCCAACTGTTCCAGTCTCTAGTACTCATTGCTTTCTCTGGTACAGTCTAGACCCATGGTGTTATAAGTTACCTTCTTTAATACAGTCCACACTGAGGCAAATATCATGGTGTTATAGGTTACCTTCTTTAATACAGTCCACACTGAGGCAAATATCATGGTGTTATAGATTACCTTCTTTAATACAGTCCACACTGAGGCAAATATCATGGTGTTATAGGTTACCTTCTTTAATAGTCCACACTGAGGCAAATATCATGGTGTTACAGGTTACCTTCTTTAAAACAGTCCACACTGAGGCACACATCATGGTGTTATAGGTTACCTTCTTTAATACAGTCCACAGTAAGGCAAATATCATGGTGTTATAGGTTACCTTCTTTAATACAGTCCACAGTGAGGCAAATATCATGGTGTTATAGGTTACCTTCTTTAATACAGTCCACACTGAGGCACACATCATGGTGTTATAGGTTACCTTCTTTAATACAGTCCACAGTAAGGCAAATATCATGGTGTTATAGGTTACCTTCTTTAAAACAGTCCACACTGAGGCACACATCATGGTGTTATAGGTTACCTTCTTTAATACAGTCCACAGTAAGGCAAATATCATGGTGTTATAGGTTACCTTCTTTAATACAGTCCACACTGAGGCACACATCATGGTGTTATAGGTTACCTTCTTTAATACAGTCCACAGTGAGGCAAACATCAAGGTGTTATAGGTTACCTTCTTTAATACAGTCCACAGTGAGGCAAACATCTTCACAGCATTCCGCGCAGTCAGAAGTAGAACGCTTGTGCCGTGACGAGGCTTATTTGAAAAAGTTCATACATTTTGATTCATAAAATTATTTGAAGTATAAAAGAGTTCGTGTCAATGCGGTATAAATAGATTATTCGCCTCTAGACACATTTACTGCATAAAAATTATTGTGGAACTGGGATGTAAAGTGATGATTCGTCCTTAGACTCCCTATGGTATTACACTTATTTTTTTCAGCTTGCTTGGAAAATACGACATGGCTGGATTGAAAATAAGAACTAATGAGCTGATCTTCCTGTTGATATCAGGCATGAAGAAACTTTGAAACTGCATGATATCCCGATGCTTTGTGAAACAACAAAAATGAAACAGGAAAATTTGGCATGAATGGTAATGTTAGCATTTTGAACATTTTTTGGTAGTGGAAACTGATAGAAATTCTTAAAACAGATTCAGATAATGTTGTTAACTTTCAGTTACTTTGATTTACTTGAGGCCTTGGGGCGGGGCAGCTGGGGGAGAGAGAGAGAGAGAGAGAGAGAGAGAGAGAGAGAGAGAGAGAGAGAGAGAGAGAGAGAGAGATAGAGAGAGAGAGAGAGAATAATTACAAGATCATGGTATAATTTTGTGATTACCATTGTTTGCAATAAAGATATAAATCTTATGGATTTGACCCTTGAAATTATATTGTACGATGAACAAATGGTCAACAAAATACAAAAAACACGTGTTTAAACAAGATCTAAATAATTACCTTATTATCATCAATCTGTGAAGCAACCGCATTTAACTAAATGGAGGTTAGAAGTTAAACCTTTCAAGTTTCAACATTAAAGTTTGATATAGTTCCTGTCCTGGCATGGCCAAGAAAATATTCAAGCTTGTGTATCCTGTTCCACTGCTTCTGTACGAAGCAAATTAGAAATATCATAACGTGGGAAGATTTATATTCTCTGCGGGATCAATCTCCAGACAAATAGAGAAGAAAAGTGTGGGGTGGGAGTGGGGACTTCTTTTTTAAGGGTTCTAATAAACTAAGATAAACTCACCTGTATCAGCATTGGTTTGACATGACGCTTCAGTGTGACCAACAAGTGATACCATGAAGAAAAGACCCGCTAGAATCATTGCAATCTTTTGTAAGCTTCAGTCAGAATTCTTTCAGTAAAGTCACACAAAAACCAAACACTAATCACTGATTGATAGTGATGAAAAAGAATTGAGTAAATTAAAATGACCAAAAAAGTGTCTGATGAGAACAACAGGGTTTGAAACACCAGTGTCATGGCAAGGCCTTAGTCAAGGTATTTCATAATCATTTATAATATACATATATATATATATATATATATATATATATAGATAGATAGATAGATAGATAGATAGATAGATCGATCGATCGATCGATAGATAGATAGATAGATAGATTCTTAGTTTTACGTTGTTAGGGTGTTCAAAAATAAAGTAAATACAGATTAGTAGCGTTAGTAGAAATAGAAGTCTTGATAACGAGATAAAGAAAAGAGTGAATATAAGGTGATCTATACAATAAGGATTGTGAAAAAATACTTGCCAAATTTGCCAAAGTGCTAGTGATACGGCTTCTCTCAGTGCTATATTGTCAGCACCAACGTATATGTAGACGTTAGTGTACACCTCAGTAAGCCTGGTGATTGTTGTATGTTGATGCTTTTCTTACTTGGATTTTATCTTTTACTATCGGTTCATATGTGGTATATAAAGATAAATAAAAATCTATATGTCTGTGTAAGAGATTTAACATAGAACCTGATGAAACAATTTATGTCAAAATGTTTGTTTCTTCGGTGGAGAAGCATTAACTCAGACCAAATATGCTTACCGCATGTCTGTGACATCTGTCGCAGTACTGGGTTGGCTGTTTTAGTGAAACGTTTTTGCCTAACATTGGCAATTTTTCAAGAAAAAATTATTTCCTTATTTTCTTTGCTTGTTCGTTTGTTTCTTTTGTTTGTTTGTTTATTTGTTTCTTTGCTGTTGTTTTTTTATTTATTTTTTTTACATAAACTTGAATTCAACGCCATTTAATTCCCTCCCCTTTCGTCCTTTAATAATAAAATGATGAAGCTTTCAAAAAGATACTATAAGGCTGAAAAGCAACTATGTTGTTTTGTCATATTTTTGTAACAATCTGCTGCCTTCGTTGATTTCTTATATGCTAATTTAGCACTTTCAGTATATACGCAATCTTTAGGTCTTTTCTTTTCAGAGATAAATGAACGGCTCGTTAAAATTATAGTGAAGCTTATAGGGTAGACAGGCCAATGTTTTGCTAGACACTATGTAACAATAAAATACATCATTTGCCTCACATTAAACATGGCGGCAAGAAAGTCTGATGAAAAATATCGCCATACGATACTCTGGTGTGGTAAAGAGTAGTACGATGCTGGAAAAGACCAGTCTTTCTCACCTCTGCAACTGATTAAAGCTCTAAATCTCCCCTTTGTCTATTTAAATCCTGAACTCTATCTGTAGGTGATGAACTCTTTGATGGGGTCTGTTTTCCTGCAATAGACATTACTTGTCTTTTCAATGAGACTCTGCCTTGGTCACAGGAAGCTGAAAGGCTCTCCAATACAGCTTCCAGATTAAGCCTGTACGGAAGTATCAGTGGAGCACTAGGTCCACACTGCCTAACTATTGACGAGGGTATGACGAGGTTTTCACACTCTCTTGTCCTCTGAGTATCAGTGGAGCACGAGGTCCACACTCTCTAACTATTGATGAGGGTGTGACGAGGTTTTCACACTGTCATGTCTGCTGAGTATCAGTAAAGCACTAGGTCCACACTCTCTTACTATTGATGAGGGTGTGACGAGGTTTTGACACTCTCGTGTCCTCTGAGGATCAGTGGAGCACTAGGTCCGCACTCCCTAACTATTGATGAGGGTGTGACGAGGTTTTCACACTCTCTTGTCCTCTGAGTATCAGTGGAGCACTAGGTCCACGCTCCCTTACTATTGATGAGGGTGTGACGAGGTTTTCACACTCTCTTGTCCTCTGAGTATCAGTGGAGCACTAGGTCCACACTCTCTAACTATTGATGAGGGTGTGACGAGGTTTTCACACTCTCTTGTCCTCTGAGTATCAGTGGAGCACTAGGTCCACGCTCCCTTACTATTGATGAGGGTGTGACGAGGTTTTCACACTCTCTTGTCCTCTGAGTATCAGTGGAGCACTAGGTCCACGCTCCCTTACTATTGATGAGGGTGTGACGAGGTTTTCACACTCTCTTGTCCTCTGAGTATCAGTGGAGCACTAGGTCCACGCTCCCTTACTATTGATGAGGGTGTGACGAGGCTTTCATACTCTCTTGTCCTCTGAGTATCAGTGGAGCACTAGGTCCACACTCTCTAACTATTGATGATGGTGTGACGAGACTTTCACACTCTCCTGTCCTCTGAGTATCAGTGGAGCACTAGGTCCACACTCTCTAACTATTGATGAGGGTGTGACGAGACTTTCACACTCTCCTGTCCTCTGAGTATCAGTGGAGCACTAGGTCCACACTCTCTAACTATTGATGATGGTGTGACGAGACTTTCACACTCTCCTGTCCTCTGAGTATCAGTGGAGCACTAGGTCCACACTCTCTAACTATTGATGAGGGTATGACGAGGCTTTCATACTCTCCTGTCCTCTGAGTATCAGTGGAGCACTAGGTCCACACTGCCTAACTACTGATGAGGGTGTGACGAGGCTTTCATACTCTCCTGTCCTCTGAGTATCAGTGGAGCACTAGGTCCACACTCTCTAACTATTGATGAGGGTGTGACGAGACTTTCACACTCTCCTGTCCTCTGAGTATCAGTGGAGCACTAGGTCCACACTCTCTAACTATTGATGATGGTGTGACGAGGTTTTGACACTCTCGTGTCTTCTGAGGATCAGTGGAGCACTAGGTCCACACTCTCTAACTATTGATGATGGTGTGACGAGGTTTTGACACTCTCGTGTCTTCTGAGGATCAGTGGAGCACTAGGTCCACACTCTCTAACTATTGATGAGGGTGTGACGAGACTTTCACACTCTCCTGTCCTCTGAGTATCAGTGGAGCACTAGGTCCACGCTCCCTAACTATTGATGAGGGTGTGACGAGGCTTAAACAAGAACAAAAACATCCAGCATTCATTAAGATAGCTGCACTCCGCAGTGGAGGAACTCAGCAAAAATGAAAGTTTAAGTTCCCAATACCTTTGTTTACTGACTGTAAAACAACCAAATCGATGATAATGATAATGCAAGCAATTGACAAACAAATAATATGAACGAAAAGAAGAAAGAAAAAATAAAAGAATGTTTATTATACCAAGGGAAGCATCAAATAAAAGAAAAAAAAAGTTCAACGTGTAACACCAGCAAGGCTAATCAAAGATAAGATGGATAGAGGCGAAAAGCTTAACACGACTGTCTAAAACAAATTGCTAAAAGAAACAGTTCTCAGTAAAAAAAAGTCCCAATTGATTTAAAATGCTTTGGGGTCAAGGTAACAGAAATGTCAAGAAGGTCAGCCAGCACTGGGAAATGAAAAAAAAAAGAAAAACATACATTAAGCGTACTGTATTGTCAATGAAATAAATCATAAAATGATTTAATCATTTTGAACAACCGATCAGAACAAGCATAATAAAACGACATCTCGTGGTTATCCCGGCCTGATCAACTAAGTATGACTAAAAACCTCATTAGCATAACTGAGGCCGTCCATAACCAGGACTTAAGTACCACAAGATACATCACTATAATTACTTACGTGTATGTCCAACTGAATGCACAGAAAATGCTTCGATTGCCCTGACCTGAAACCGTGGGCGTAGCCTGTGCCTAGCTCTGACGCAATTATTCAGACTGTTCTTTTGTTTATAAATTTTCTACACGTCTGGTAAAGTGTGTGTGTGTGTGTTTGTGCGTAAAAAAAGGGGGGAGGGGAGGAATGAGATAAAAAGGGCTGTATTTAGCACAGAAAAGTCTGACAAAATTCAGCTGATTTAGTTTATAAGAGTATTTTACATACCTGTAACTAAGGTAAACAATTAAAGATGGATGAAGACAGTTCACTAAAACAAAAGAGAATAATTATTACCAATGTCCTAATGACATGTAAGAATAGATAGAGATAATTAAGGCATCCATCTGTCATTGAGTCAACGATTCTCTGAGGGGAGGAAAGTTACTAAGTTACTCGGAACCCGCTAAACTTGCGAGTAAAGACGCGGCCTTGCGCTAAAATCTAATTAAGATTTACAACTGTCACGTAGTCCGGTGAAATTAATGGAGTACTGTAGTACAAGACGGATGTATAATTATATCCAAGATCCTATGAGAACCGCGGCTCTATCTACATATAACCAGAGATGATATATCTGATACAACTTAATAATAGATTCCAAGTCCGTCTCTTGTATACCTAATTATTCCACGTCCTCAACACAGGCTTGCGACCCAGTCTCCTGTACGCCGTAGCAATCCAACGTGTGCCTGACAACGAGTTTTTCTGTGACAAATTTAATTATCTAGAAACTCGGGATGGTCTCCTACAAAGAAGCTCCTTAACACACCTCCAAAATTGTCCACTAAGGTCATCGCTGGTCAAGAGACAGATTGAACCACGTACAACGAGACCTTCTTTTCCTTAACTAAATATTTCCATCCCAGAGAAGTACTATAATCAATTCCCTAATTGTGAGATGACAGACCGAGAACTTAAAGAAAAAAAAAAACTCGTTACTTCATGATGTTCAAATTACTTCTCCCGACCCAGAGCATAGATTTATCTCAAGCCTCGTAAAAAAAAAATCCTTCAAGGCAAGATAAGGCAAAGTTCAAGTGAAGTTTTTGAAAAATCGTGACACAAATAAATGGATTTACTTTCAAGCTTTCATTTATTTAATTTTTTTTAAACTGACGATAAACACTACTCATTTGGTTTTGCCACAAGGTAAAACGAACATGGAAATGTATGATTATAAAAATTATTATAAAAAAAAGTAAATTTGTTTACATAATATTGGGCCTGTAATCTTACAACGATTCAACTCTTTTTTTTTTTTTTATTTCTTCATGTCAAACGCTCAATCTATTGAGGATTTTTCGGACAGATTCCTTATGTGCCAATGTTGGCATATAAGCACTTCGCAAAGATTACTATACACATAAAGTAGTCCTTGGCACTTCGTTATGTGAACAACCTTAGCGCCCCAGCAGCTCAATGCAAAACAATGAGTTTGTAAAAAAGATGACTCGGTTCCGGCGAAACGAAAAGACCCTGGGTCTCTCTCGGGTCTAAGGCCAAGGACACCGGCTGTGAAGTGCAGGCTTTCAGTTTCACCAGTCACACTGTCGTGAACTGTGATAGCAAATCCAAGCGCCTTTCACGGCTAGAGTTGGGGATTTCACTTCTAAACTTGTGCATGCACAGATTTTAGAATTTAAGTTTAGAAAGCTAGATCTAGAGCCAATTTTTGTAGAGTGAATCGTACTTTGCCATAAGTTTGCCTGACGTGGCTGTTAGATTTAGATCTACCCTGCAATCATCATGTCGAGTACAAACAACCCTCCGCAACAGATGTCTAAATCCATCAAATTTCTCTTCGGTGGCTCAGCTGGGTAATTACTTATGGAACTTATGCTTTACTTAGATCTATACCTGTCTATATATTGTAGACGTTACACAAGGAAATAAAAATGAAACTTAATAAATTGTTACCTAGGCTACGTTTTAATTTTTAGACTTAGACTTATAAGGGGTTACATTTCAACCTGCTAAGCCTAGTTAAAAATATTTATGCAACGTTTAGGCTTAATGAGGCGGCATGTCTACTGCTCCGTTAACCCTGCTGCTGAATGGCTTTGTATGCAAATGTTTTGAGTCAGTCTAGTGCAATTTTTTCCATGCTGTCACACAATTTTTCTGCATTCAAGTTTCGTCATGCGCTCAGCATGCTGCCTTGCGAGGACAAGTAAACCCTGTAGATATTTAACAGTAAGATGGCTCATAAGCACATGTATGTAGGTCAGCTGACCTGGAGTATAGTGGACGAGGGCACTTTTAGCTAGCCGCAAAGAACAGAATCACATAAATCATTAGCCAATTCTAGGATCAACTGCACTGACAATAGACAACACTGACTTCGAGGCTGAAGCAAAACTTAAATCTTAGTGTTGAAATGCTTACTCACTCCTGCTTTGTAAAGCCCTAACAAAGGATTCAGGACAGACCCTTTGAGCGAAATGTGCAGTTTTACTCAATTAAAATTAAATCATAAATGTGGGCTCCCACAGTCCTTGACAACCTGTAAATCTAAAGTAAACCTAGATGATAATTATTGTGATGAGAGAAATACAAAATTAACGTGAGAGGACATAGTAACATAGTTATTTCTATTGTTCCTGCTGTTTTAAAAGATAAAATACCAAGGTATAATTAGCAGGCAGTGCTGTATAAGGTTTGCCTAAATTTTTTTTAACTCAGCTAGACTGGCCTGCGCCCCCCCCACCCCCAAAGGCAAACCGACATATCTACAGATTTGTGCTTTTGGGAAAAATGTAAGATACACTCAATGATCAGCATAACTTCAGATACATCGATTTGACAAGTACTGATGAAGATCGTCGCTCTGCCATTTACTCAAGTTGGATAATAAATACTTTAAATAGACCGTTTATTTAAACAGATTACAAAACAGATTTTTGTCACATACGTCGGTCTGCCACTGAGGGGGCATGGTGATCATCTAGTACTAAATCTGCCAATTTCTGCACCAAGCAAATTCTGCAGAGGAAATGAATATTTGTAGATTATTTAGATATTCAGAGTACTAAATCTACTATCTGTAATAAAATGACAAATTATAAAAAAAAAATTTCTCTTTTCAGGATGGGAGCCACTTTTTTTGTTCAGCCTTTAGACTTGGTGAAGAATCGCATGCAGCTCAGTGGTAAGTCTCAGATTTTAATGGTGTAGGGATAAATCAGGGCTAATGAGCTTCCATATTTGGACTCCTCAGTTTTCATTTGTTCTATGTCCAGTTTCACAAACATCAGAGCTAGCTTCAATTTTCATCCCCTAAAATCATTATCTATATGCCCTGTTAATTTTAGAACCAACAGTCAAGTTAAATGGGTCAAGTTCTCTTACATTTGTTGGCTGCCCAACATATGAGTATAGGATGAATGAAAGTTTAACAGCCAATTTCTCAAAACTACGTCATGTGGACATAGAACAAATGAAATCTGAGGCGTTGATTTGTTATAAAAACACAGAATGTTATAATCCAACTGGCTGTTACAAGTTGAGGTATTTTTTGGTTTTACTAGAGTAATTTGTACCAAACAACTTTTTAATGCCCTGTATTTTGATGTAGTAGAGTTTCATAGTGGCTTTTGTGTATATTGAGATGGATTAGAGAGCCAGCTTTAAAACACATCGTAACCTGGAAATATCAATTAATTCATAGATTTATCTGTTCAACCCCTACCCTCTCCTGATGTAGACAAAAGTTTTGTGAACAGAATACTGCAAAGCCCTTAGTTTAAAAGTTATTTTAAGACTTTAAAAGCCCATCATTTGATTGCCATGGTCCATTTATATATATATATATATATATATATATATAATTTTCTACTTATACCTGACATATATTTCAAATCAAATTTATAAGAAGATATTCAAATTCTATTACACTTGCCAGATCACTAAATATTGTTTTTAAGGAACAGCTATGCATTTTACTGTATTCAAACTTGATCTTGATATTGTATTGTCAATCAATGAGGAAGTAAAGTAAAGAGTTAATAAAATGCAGGCCCTGCATGTGGCTGGTTCAAAGTAATTTTGCAGGTGGAAGATAAAACTGTTCCCTATCTTGTTACAGCTAGAAATCAAGAAGTAAAATTTTGCACAGCTACAATCTCATCAGCTTTACTTTGATACTAATTAAATCCATTAACACGATCCTATACTATGCTTAATGTACTACCTTGATTTTTCAAAATCTTTAAAACGATGTATATTTTTCAGGCATGGGTGGAGGTGAAAAACAATACAAGACAAGTTTTCATGCCCTCACAACAATCCTGAAGAATGAAGGATTGTCTGGTATTTATACTGGGTAAATTGTGTGAACATGGGTTGTTGTATTCATTTGTTTCGTAAGCTTTGGAAATATATTGATTAAAGCATGAATGTTTTGGGATTTTTTTTTTTTGCATTAAATTAGATAATAATATGAATTTGAAAGAAAGAAAATTATACAAGTGGAATGAAAATCTAGTTCACTGATTTTTACACTATGGCTGTCTCGTCGGTTAATATAAATAAACCATGAAATAAACCATCAGAGTTGAGATTTATGGCCATGACGAGTGCTGCCTGCTCACATTAAACAATGAAAAACTATTTAAGTAATCTTAAATTTGATTTGAAGTGTGTTTATAAAGATTTAAAGTAACTGTAATTGATTTTTCCATTAAAATTCGAGATTTTTTTTTCAAAGAGCCATGCATCAGACTTTTGCAGGAGCACTTAATCCATGAAACAAACAAGCTTTGTTATAAGAGTAAATGAAGATGCACTAAGAACACAGCAATAGATCTGTAGTTGACAACTAGTTGACCTAGTTATATCAGACATTAAGTTAAATTGTTCTAGAACATAGTGGAAGTAATTAACTTCCAAATGACACAAATAATTGGCTAGTGCTAGAATTACCAAGTATGCTTTTAATTTAAATAAGAGATAATGTTTTAATTGACGTTGTCTACCTCATACCTCATGTTTAATATTCACAGACTAAGTGCCGGCCTCTTACGACAAGCAACATACACAACCACCCGCCTTGGTATATACTCCTCACTGTTCGATATGTTTTCAAAGTAAGTAATTTGCAATATTTTTTTCTTCCTTTAAATTAAAGTGAATCTGAAATGGAAGACCATTTTGCTGCACTGTATTTTTAGATGAGTGGCCCGATGAACTTTGCTAGTTGCCCACAGTTATTTGAACGATTACTGTAATGTAATATACCAGGGTAGTTTAAATTCATGAAAATTATCCCTTCTCCTTTTTACGTCATTTAAGCTGAATAAAAGGGTGTGAGGTGAAATATTGGCTCTGCGGTCAAGTGTGAGATTATAAGACAAGATTTTTATGTGATTTCTTTACTACCTCTTGTAAATGTTTGTCTTAAGAGAAGAGTAGTTCTTTGCACTTTTTATTTCTTTTTTTTTTGGTGAAGCATTTTTCACCCACCTTTCTATTAAAAAAAGATGATGAATGCACTTACAGTGTTAGCTCCATGTCGTATTGTTACAGGAAATTATCAGGGACTGATAATAGTAAAATAAATGAAACGTTGTTTGAAAAAAAAAAAAAGGCAGCCCTAAATCATACTAAATCATCAAGGTACATTCCTTCTTTTTATTTCTGACAGAGATGGAAAGCCACCAAACTTTATCACAAAAGCTTTGATAGGTGTGACAGCAGGGGGAATTGGGGCCTTTGTTGGAACTCCAGCTGAAGTCGCTCTTATCAGAATGACAGCAGATGGAAGGTAAGGGTTTTGTGACCGTAACTTCATGCCAATTCTTTTTCAGTTATCTAGTAAGATGTGCTGTCAAGCCTCTTTTTTTTTTTCCAGCTCAGAGATATGTATCATTAGACCTTCTTTAATCTCTTCAAAATCAATTAAATACTCTTTCATGAAAGCATATTTTTTTTTTACAACTCCTGAGATATGAATTGATATTTGTTGTTTTTTTTTCTTCCTTGTCATTTTTAGGCTCCCAGCAGCAGAGAGAAGAGGCTACAAGAATGTGTTTAATGCTCTGGGAAGAATCATAAGTGAGGAAGGACTCTTTACACTATGGAGGGTGCGTTCACACATTTCCTGAGCTTTAACTCAGTGGGAGCATAAAGTCTTAATGATTTCTGTTTTGGGTTTGTGTTTACTGCTATAACTTTTTTGTACAGGAAAGAGTCATGCATTCCCAGGTTCAGTTTGAAAATGAGTGCTTTAAGATATTCAGTTTGGTGTATCAGTAGACTGTGTTGATTTTTTCTCAAGTTGGCAACAGGGTTAGAATTTTATTCTTTCCCATTAATTCAGTTGACCATAATCATATTGTGATTCTATATTTATTTCCAGGGCTGTATACCCACAGTAGGCCGCGCCATGGTGGTAAACGCTGCCCAGCTTGCATCATACTCTCAAGCCAAACAGATTCTTATTTCTACAAGTAAATTTTTTTTTTTGTATGAGGATTGTAAATTTATATAAGAAGAAAGTGAAAACAAAAGTGATTTTAGTGCTTTAAAACTCAATTTTAAGAGAGAAAAATTATTTTTTCCAAAGAGTGTTTCAAAGTTTATCAGTTAGCTAATGAAAGTTATAACTTAGGTAAGATTTAAGCAAAAATAATGAGGGATATATAGAAACTTCAAATTCTTAAATAGAAATATGACAGGGAAGGTGAGACATTAACAATTATAACAATCAATATTCTATTTTGTTGACGTGATGAATAATATCATAATCTATACCTTTTTTTTTCCTACTTACCTCACGCTTAAGGCTACTTCAGTGAAGGGTTGTTTCTCCATTTCGTGGCTAGCATGATCAGTGGCCTCATCACCACAGCAGCATCCATGCCTGTAGACATCGCTAAAACCAGGTGAGTGGCTAGCATGATCAGTGGCATCATCACCACAGCAGCATCCATGCCTGTAGACATCACAAAAACTAGGTGAGTGGCTAGCATGATCAGTGGCCTCATCACCACAGCAGCATCCATGCCTGTAGACATCTCAAAAACCAGGTGAGTGGTGGTTTCACATTCCAGCAGACATTGTTGGTTCTGTGTGTCACATGACTTTTGATGAGATGAATTTTGTCTGAACCTGCAGAAGATGGATTTCCACACCTGTTTGCGCATCAACATAAGTAGATCTTGAAAACCTGCTGTGCTCAAAATAGCGATGGACAACTTGACACTTGCTAATTATGCTCATGGTATTCACAATAAACATTGTTTTTCTATTTCTTTTTTAAATTTTTATAGCTTTATGACTCTATGGTATAAAATTTTTATTGCAAGTAGAAACCCAAGAGTCAAAATTCAAAATAGCAGGTAGCAAAATTTAAATAAATTATAAATCTTTTTTTTGATCTTTGAAAAATATGTTGGAATTTTTAAATGGCGCACATTTCAAAGTAGATTTTGAAATAAATATACAGTTCCTGCTAGTTTTTTTTTTTATTTTTAATTTGTTAGCATGTTTTAATTGTTGTTTTAAAACACTGGCATAAAAAAGAAAGTCTGTTATGGTTTGAAAATTTATTTGCTGGAAAATCACCATGTTCTATCTCATGTCACTTCTTCCTCTTTGTTTATGGCCGCTTATCACAATCATCTTCACAAGGAAAACTATTTCTTGCAACTTAATAGCACAGATTAGAATAACAACCGTATGGTTCGAAATCCCAAATGATAAAGAAAAGAGAGGTAGCGGACAGGCATCAGGAGTCATCATGGCCCAAGTGCATTAGAGTATTGCGAGGGGGGGAACCTTTCTGAAGATATCCTGATAAGTATATATTTTCTTACCAGTTGGGAATATAAATGATGTTATGAAAACTTTTTTGTCTCAGAAGAGCATTAATAATAATAACAATGATGATGTTAAGAATTATTTTTACGGCACCCAATTCCATGCTTACACAGCTCTCAATACATGCACTACATTGTTTACAGTGCATGCACTTACCTGAATGAACTAATAAAAGATGTTTTAATACAGCTTACAGTACAGGAATCATCACTGAAGTTTTGAGATAACATGAACTAGAACTGGGTCTTCATTTTTACTCTAAACTCTGACTCCGATGTTATTCGTAAATAATGAGGGAGAAAATTTTATATAAATAGGTCATTTCTTGACTTAGTTGGTTCTGTCAATTTTTAGCTCATTATTCTCCATCATTTTTAATATGGAGTGGATTTTGACTATTTTGGTATTTTGAATTTCCATTATAGATTTTCTAAATTATTTATTATTTTACCTGTGTTTTCATCCTTTTAAAATGTGTTATTCATTTCTTTATTGCAAATACATTTATTGTTTGGATTAAAAACATATTCTCATTTCTATCGTTTTCTTTCAACAGAATTCAAAACATGAAAATGATCGATGGAAAACCAGAGTTCAAGGGTGCCTTTGTAAGTGTTAACATTTTCTGCATTCTCCACATTTTACGTGATCTTTTCTCATTCAAATTGTGCATCACTGAGTATTAGCACCACCGTAATAAATGCTTTTGAGTGTTTCGTGTTTCTTCAGTGCTGACAACATCAACATGTGCTAGCACAGGTAACTGGAAACTACTTCATGTTTTAGCATCTCTTTTAGACATATTTTCAACGAGTCTGAAGAAAGTGGAAGACCCCAGCTGTTTTTTTTTGTTTTTTTGTTACTTATATTGTAAAGGATGATTTAAAATGTACAACTTAATATAATTAATCAATCAATCAGGTGCCATGCTCTTTAGCGTAGACGATCATGACCTTTCACGCATTTCTATCCCTTGTCGCTTTCAGTGCTTCTGTCACTCGTCTTATTTTGAGCCACTTTGTTAGTCCATCCATTTTCTTTTCGCGCTGTTTTCCCCTGCTGTGTTTTCCGTAACGCTATATCAGCAATGAGAAGAATGATTTTTGTTCTCTTTCTGTTTGTTTAGGATGTTCTTTCAAAGGTTATACGCCAGGAGGGTTTCTTTAGCCTGTGGAAGGGCTTCACCCCTTACTACGCCCGTCTCGGCCCTCACACGGTGCTGACTTTCATCTTCCTGGAACAGATGAACAAGATGTACAAGTTGTACGTGCTCGGTGACTCGTCTGGAGGGGGTGGACTGTGATTCTCTACACACGCATGCCTTTAGCTTTTGTTTCTTAGTGTTTCAGACTGATACATTTATATACCTTTTTTTTCTTCTCAAAGCAATGTCTCACTGGTTGAAATAGTGTGGAATGGGAGAGGATGAAGAAAGAGAGAGAGAAAGAGAAGTCAGTCTTGATCAGTATTTTGTGTGCCAACTTGGTGTAGATTTTTCATTTCTAACAATCTTACTGCTGATGTTGGATTTCTGATGACAGATAGAAATACAAATTTAAGAGATGTGTTGTGTGAGTAGAAGTAGAAGTGTAAAAAAAAAGTAATGATAAAATAGTTTGATAGAGTTTATTGTTGTAATCTTGTAAACTCATGGGATTATTAGTAACAAATGAAATCTAAAATTCTTTTCTACACCCATTATTATCCTAGTAATACATATTAGTCAACTGATTGTGACATATTTCTAAGCATCAAACGCTGTTGTTTTCACTAGTCCTTGGATCTTTAATCATTTAAAAAAGATGAAGTAAATTTTTATGAACTTTGTTTCAAAAAGCTGTCATCTTTTCATAAGGACACTTGCAAGCCGAGAATAGCCTGGTCCTCTAATGCTACATATTATCTCAGTTAAAGCTGTCACAGAAGCTTTTTGTGAGTAGTAAAGATGAAAGGAGATGGTGGAGGGGAGGGGGGGGGGGGTAAAGGGGGAAAATAAATCTTTAAAAGTGCATCCATACCCTGCAAAATAAACAGAATATCAGATGTTCATATGGGACACAACAAGTAACCTGAATGATAGGGTTTTTTTTTTTTCAAGAAGCAACAAATGCTGAAATTGTTGAGTGCCATACTGCAATTATCTTTACTGCTTTGTGAATTTGGATTTTTTACTATCAAAAATGTATATAGTACTCTTACTGTTGATCTAATACTTTCATAAAATTTCTTCCTTTCTCTCTCCCTTTTTTTTTTTAAATGAAGAAAGATAATCTAATAACCAGGACAATTGCTTAAGTTTGTGTAGAAAGTGTATCCACATAGTGTGTGCAACTGTTTAAAAATCTCTGCAGCATTATCCAGTGTTTATTATTAACATGAACTTACACTAAGTTCAAATTTAAATTTGAATTTTATATGCTTTATCTTTCAATCCAAAGATTTATCCTATACTTGTTTTAGTTATCAGACCTTTTGTGCGTTGTCTCCATTTGTAGTATTCAGGGGTGTATATTTTCTAACAATACCTGAGGCAAATTTCACATGAATTACTAGACATCTATCTCTGCTACATCTGTTCTGACATTGAGAGCTCATTTCATGTAATGTACAAAGACAGTTGTTGATTTATCATGTGGGTTCATGTTTTTCTATGTGTTGTATGCTTTACCTCAAAGAGTCCTAGCTTGAGAATTGCTTGTTCACCTTGATTATGGAATTCTCTTTATCATTTTGTTCACTACCTATCAAGATTTTTTTATTCAAATTCATGAGGTCCAAGTGTTTTATACATCAATAAATTACAGGTATGCTAGACTAATGTAATTTTTGGAATTGAAATTTTTTGTTTGTTTAAAGTTTGGTTTACTGGAAAGAAAGAACAGATACCAATTGGACCAACTTTATGATGCTCCCATGGCCATTTTTTTTTATTATTCATAATTTGAGTACAAAAAAAAGTTTGATCAACTTCAGTAATGAATAGGAAGAATCTATTAACTGTGTACTTCTAGATCAGTTGATTGACTACCACATGAACCATCTGTTTTCATTTTGGGTTTCTGCATCTAGTATGAGTGATGTATCTAGAGATTTTGATAACTGGTATGTTTACGTTAAGAGAAGACCTTACTGAGGTGTGCAATGGACACAGTTTTGAAAGTTTGTGAATTTTTGAGAAGTGTGGCTCTTGACAACAATATTCTTCCATTGGAAGTAATTTTTTTTCAATTTCATATCGGTTTTTGGTTCTACGTACACAATTGATTTTTTAATAGAATTCTTTTCAAAACTTTTCATTTGTAACATTTTTAATTCTCAGATTACCGTATCTTATTTACTAATTAGGTTGATCAAATCACTGATTTCCTCAATGTGTGTTCAGTTATATAGTGTACAATTTTGGACCTTAGACTTCACTTTTTTTTTTTTTGACTTTTAGACTGTATACGTGGTTCATAACTTATTTTGTTACTCCTTATACATAAAAGTAATGTAACAATGTGTTTTGTACAATTAAAAAAGAAGAGGTATGACAAACACCCAGATCAGAGCATGGTCATTTGTTTCAAGTTTGTTTTTTTTTTCAACAAAAGTTTTTTTTTTTTATTCTTTCTCATTGTTCTTCACTCTTACAACGTTCAGTGTTCTCCCTTTTTGTGCTCACAAAATATTTTTCAGTGGCTTTACTTTGGTGTTCATGTTGATGTTTTAAAATCTTTGGGTTTTCAATCAGTCCATCTGAAGTTAAATCGCTGAATAGTCTAGCTCTGAGTATTTCAGTAAAATTGCAGTTTTTTTTTTTTTTGGTCTTTTGTTGTTGTTTTTTTAATCACTGTAATTTTCAAGTCTTGAGAAGTATTGAATAGAGATTTTTAACCCACGAGAAATAGGATTTTGTCATTATATTGAAAAAAAGGGGGGAGGGGGTTAATATTCATTTACCAATTTTTTTCTTTTAATAAGGCCATTGCTTAGTTTGAAGAATATTTTGTAAAATTTTGCCCTTAATCTTCCATGAGTTTATTCTCTAAGCTGAGCTCTATAAAAATATATAAAACTTTTGTGCTTTAGAATATCTTCTTTTACTTTGCCATGGCAAATTCGTTGAAGTTTTTTTTCCCTTTTTATTATGCTCAGGTCTTGATTTATTGTTGTTATGAAAAATGAAGACCCATGTTCTTGTTAGAAATGTTTGTCAATGCTACGTTTAATGATAACTCTCACTGGTTACTTACTGGTCCAGCTGATAGAAGCAGGTCGAAGCTTGTTCACCCTATTTCCTGCACAGCTATTTCAGGGTAAATGATCCTCTGCAGTTCATTTCGGATGTTCATGATCATGCTCATCATTTTGCTGACGTCACATTTATGAGCTCTGTGCCTGGTGGATTTACAATTTTGTTTTCTGTATGGGAGCTTTAATTCCAGTTTATTTTTGATATTCTTTTTCTCAATAAAACCCTTTAAATTTCGTTACAGACACTTCACATTTCAATGAATAAAATTGGGCTCATCAGATGCTTTGATCTCAAGTTTTTTGCTAATAAGACGAGATAATTAATAAGGATTCAAACAAAAGCGATGTAAAACACACTGAGAGTTTGCAGTAGTCATCAGCGATACTTTAGTTTCACTTTATTCTGAGAAAGTTTAAGTCAATTAAGATCTAAATTGTGACGGGAAAGGGGGAATGAAGTGTGGACATTCATAGCCATACATACTCAAATTCATATCTTTTCTTCCTCTCGTATCTTGTTTTATTTACTTTATTGAAACTGCACCAGTAAGTGTTATCTTAAAGACATTAAAAGAATTCTCCCACTTTGCCCTAGCTGAACACATTACTTTTGAAAAATGTGATTACTTTTGGTTTCTTTTTCTTATTTCTTTAAAACTTGTTATATTTTTTTATTCAAATGACTGTAAAAATATACTTAAATGTCAACAAATCATGTGTTGAGATAATCGATAGATGTATAATCAAAGGATGTCTGTATCTACTAACATCATCTCATTGTATAGAAATAGAAGTGGACACCAAGTGAAAGTGTATAAAGGCATATCTTTCTTTACCCTTTCATTATTTAGGTATACAATTTATGGGTTTTTTTATTTACCTTAAATCTGCTGTAAAGGATAATTCCAAATGTCCTTTACTTGCCACAAGATTTTCTAACAATACCTAGTTGTTGCATGGTAAAGACTGGAGATATCTGTGTTTGTATTTTGAAATCACTCTATCTTGATTTCTGCATATGAAACTGTCATGAGAAAAAAAATCATGTCAGACAAAAGGAACTTCAAATGGAGTGGGTAGAGGGTTTAATTTTACCCAAGCTTTGTCAAAGTTTGAGCTGATCAGTGCTGTGAAGACTTGCGTGTAATCAGCAAAACCTTTATAAAACGTGCCATGTCGTTTTTCTATGTTTGTTTGTTAGAGGGAGGGAAATGGGTCTTGTCAGTAGCACAAACACAAAATATCTGATGCAATGAAAACGTTTTGATTTTTTTTTTTTATTTCCTTCTAAAGCCATTGTGTTTTGTACTCATAATTTTCTAGCAATATATGCTAATATTACACTTGTTTACCATACTGTTTTTACTTTATTCAGACAGAATTTACTTTTGATGTACACATAGAAAATGCTTTTTTCTAATATATAAATTACAGAGTTCTGTAAAAAAAATTTTTTTTGTTCCTTTCTGATTTTGGGAGGATAATTTCATAGAGGAAAAAATCTTTTTTTTTTATTTCTTTTTCCCTACACATTTGTTGTAGCCCATGTGTTCTATTAGTTTTAGTCACATGAGTTCTGTTTTGTCTCAGGAGAGTCTGCATTTATCTGTCTTTTATGAATCTACTATTAACTACATATAAATCGCTGCATAATCGTAATATTTTAGTCGCTTTCTTATTTTTCATTTTCTTCATTTTACTTGCATAATGCAACCTGAGTTTTTCGCATGATTCTGAAAGAGAATGCTCATAACTTACCCAAGACAACTGTGATTCTTCATTTCATAATTTGACTATCTGCGCTGATTAGAGCAAGATTTAACTAATCAAAATTAAAACTGATTAGACTATTTGTTCAAATAGGCATGTTTATCTTGTATAATAGATTAGTGATTCTTTATCACTAAAGATCAAGCTCAACAAGGTGCGGGTAGAACTGAGTCAGTACAGAAGAAGTTTGCATTATTGTCTATTAGGTCCCATGGGCCGTTTTTGTTTTCCTCAAACACTGCTGAGAGAACTTTAGATCTAGAATCTACTTCACCTTTTTTAAAGTTGGGTCGCAAGGAAATTTCATGATTCTTGAATATTTTTTTTAGATGTGTTAATTGTAGCCATCAAAGTAATAATTGTATATCTGTAGAGCTTTTGAACAGCCATAGATTACCTGTACAGTGGTTAAACCAAATCAAAGTAAACTTATAAACGTGATTGTGGGAAGGACACATTTTTGTTGTAAGTCTTTTCTACATTAGCCAGTGTATTTTTTTTCTCATATTTATTTGCCACCAGTGTGAATGGGACATTAAGGTTCCAGTCTCTAAAAATAGATTCCTCTTTTCTCAAAGTCACCAAGCTTATTTTGACCAAGTCTAGGATATACATGTATTTTTCTTCCTCTTAGTCTTAGAGAGAGCATTTCTTAAGTGTCACAGATTTCATGAGCTCATCTTGTTAGGAGCCCACATTTATGTGAAGCACTTTCATGAATTGGGGAGGAATAATCCTTTTCAGGAATAGAAGAGTTTACCATTTCAATTTTTTGTTTAATGAAACAGAGCGACATCAGATTTTGGTGTGCTGGTTCGATTGTTGTAGTAAAATAAATGATTATATTTTATTCTCATCAGATTGTGAACCGTATGTGTGCAGGTGTTTTTGATCATGGACAGCAATTTATCCTCATTCTTGCCATTATGTTATGAAGGGAAAAACTTGAAATAGATTAAACGTGTAGGTTGATTGAATTTCTTTTTATTCACTGTACACAAAAACTCTTTGTTTGAACGTATCCACACATATGTCGAGAGAAAGAGTTGTCATATAGTTTCATGCTGTAAATGACCTCTGTTTAGAACTCCAGATCTATATGTGGGGTGCCAGTGACTAGAAACTTTCCATTGATTCATTTCATTCTGATTGCAAGTGGTATTTTTTATGTGATTTTTTTTTTGTTTTTTTTAATTATTATTATTTTTTTGTTTTCACTTTTTGATTTTTTTTACTTGCTGTGAAACTTCTTGGATTTGCTGATGTCATTGTGGTAAGATTCAGCAAAGCAATTTCTCTCTAAAATGGCAAACTGGAAAAAAGTTTCTGTGCTCTTGAAACACTCGCTAGAGGTCTCTAGATTTAAGTGCTAAAATAAAGATTTACTGCATAACATTGTGGAAGGCGTTTTGTTCTTTATTTCTTCTATTCATTAAAATGTTTTGTTGTTTGTTTTTTTCTCAGATAAGGGCAGACTTGATTTTTATTGTTTTGTTTTATTTTCCAATCAACAGTGAACTTCACTAAGATAATTTTTGTCCGTTATTTTTGCATGGAACGCATCACTGCCAGGCAGGGTGGAGATTGGAAGATGGGATATCAAATTCACCTGCAGTAGGTTTGGATATTACATTTAGGTAAGCCAAACTGATAAATGAGAAGCTTATCTCTCTTCTAGCAAGGAAGAAGCGTGTATCTGAGAAGAAATAATCCCCACAACAAAATAAAATCTTGGCCTAGAGATAAAATACAATCCGTCTCGAGCTGTCATTGTAGTAACTGTGTCTCACAATTATAGTTATTTTTTTAAAGGTCGATTGATATTTTTTATATATATTTTAGCCCATATCTGCCTAGATTTCTACTTCACGACTTGGCAAACACATACTTTGTTTAATCAAGCGAACTCTAGTTTTATGTATACATCAACGTATAGCTTCGCGAAGGGATGTAACTCAGTATAAAACCTGGGGTAGTATGAGATCGGAAAAGTTAATCATATTTTTTTCAGCTGTTTAGGTAAATTTAAAATGTTGACATTCCAAGGTCCCCAGGGCTACATTTAGAGGTGAGGACGATTCTAGAAGCTTTCTGAAAATGTTGAAACTTTTCTGCCCACATTTATACCTGAAGCTTTAAAATCAAGACCAGTAATTTTAGTTATTACATCTGTTGCCTCAGGATTTTGCTTTAGCTGTGATTTACAGTAAGCAGAAGAAATCTGTGAAATCATACCTACCTCCAAGTAGATTGGTGAATAGTTGATAAGCTAACTGATTGATTGCCCAGCAATCTAACCCGTTGGTTAGCCGCACTCAATTGGTTTTTTCTTCTCAACTGATTCCTGTTGAGCAGGATTGGGGTAAGAGGGTGATACCTCTAACTCACCACCTTCTGCAACCTCTCCAACCTTTGGGGTTGTACCGTTCTGCAACCTCTCCAACCTTTGGGGGTGTACCGTTCTGCAACCTCTCCAACCTTTGGGGTTGTACCGTTCTGCAACCTCTCCAACCTTTGGGGGTGTACCGTTCTGCAACCTCTCCAACCTTTGGGGATGTACCGTTCTGCAACCTCTCCAACCTTTGGGGGTGTACCGTTCTGCAACCTCTCCAACCTTTGGGGGTGTACCGTTCTGCAACCTCTCCAACCTTTTGGGGGTGTACCGTTCTGCAACCTCTCCAACCTTTGGGGTGTACCGTTCTGCAACCTCTCCAACCTTTGGGGGTGTACCGTTCTGCAACCTCTCCAACCTTTGGGGGTGTACCGTTCTGCAACCTCTCCAACCTTTGGGGTTGTACCGTTCTGCAACCTCTTAAGTGGAAACAGAAAGGATTTTATATTGCATTGTTTCTTTAGTCTGCTTCTGTGACGTAAATTATCAAGGGCGCATGAACCTCTCTTTGTCAAAATAAACGGAAATGAAATTTATTCTGTAACCAATTTCAGAAACAGCATGAGCATATCTTCAAAACTGCCTTCTTTTGCAGTCTTTTGATTTCCACGTGTGTTGATATTGACATGTTAGTGGAAAACTGAAACTTGAAAGATATACCAACAAAATGTTGATTACGTTTTGAGCCAATATTCAGTCAGGTTAATAGTAAATCGATATTTTGTATCTAAAAAGTTTTGAACCGATGCTCCGTGTAATGGATAGATTTGTATCTATCTCGTCCAATGATGATATCGGTGTTATCGATAGATTTGTATCTATCTCGTCCAATGATGATATCGGTGTTATCGATAGATTTGTATCTATTGCGTCCAATGATGATATCCGTGTTATCGATAGATTTGTATCTATTGCGTCTAATGATGATATCGGTGTTGTCGATAGATTTGTATCTATTGCGTCCAATGATGATATCGTTGTTATCGATAGATTTCTATCTATTGCGTCTAATGATGATATCCTTGTCGATATATTTGCATCTATTGCGTCCAATGATGATATCCGTGTTTTCGATATATTTCATCTATTGCATCCAAGGATGATATTCGTGTTATCGATAGATTTGTATCTACTACGTCCAATGATGATATCCGTGTTATCGATAGATTTTATCTATTACGTCCAAGGATGATATCCGTGTTATCGATAGATTTGTATCTACTACGTCCAATGATGATATCCGTGTTATCGATAGATTTGTATCTACTACGTCCAAGGATGATATCCGTGTTATCGATAGATTTGTATCTACTACGTCCAAGGATGATATCCGTGTTATCGATAGATTTTATCTATTGCGTCCAAGGATGATATCCGTGTTATCGATAGATTTGTATCTACTACGTCCAATGATGGTATCCGGGTTATCGATAGATTCTATTGCGTCCAATGATGATATCCGTGTTATCGATAGATTTGTATCTATTACGTCCAATGATAATATCCATGTTGTCGAATTTTTGTTCAAGTTTAAAAATACCCGTCTTCTGGTGCCCCGATCTACGGAAAATTGACCTATTGCGTGGTTATAATTGTTATAATTGTTTTGGATAAATATTTTTTTTGAGTAATTAGAGAGAGAGAGAGAGCCATGTAGTGGTTAAATAAATTTTTGGCGGGTTGGTTTCGCATTGCTATAAGGAGTTGTATCAAAGAGTTCTGAAGGTAAGAGGGGGTGCTTAAATTGTTTTAGCGTCCAATCATCGAAGTAACACATTCGCAGGCACGTCTCTCTAGAGGGGGGCCTTGGTGCATCTTCCACCCCCGGCATAAAATTGTGCATTTTGGTGAATATCGGCAGTGGTTTTGAAGCTTTTTAAAGGCATGATTTTATTTTTGTATTTTTTTTTTTAAATGAACAAGAAGAAGTCGTGAAGATGCATAGTTTTTTGTTTTGTTTTGTTATGGAGCATTTTTTTTTTTTTTTTTTTTTGGGGGGGGGGGGGGAGGGGGGTGTTCAAGTACTTCAAGCACCACCCCCTATATCCAGGTCTGTAATAGTAACTGTCTGAGCTATGCTCGACTGGCACTCCCCAAAACACGTAAAAATTCAATACTGTCTGAAGGAAATAAGCTATGTAGCAAAAAAAAAAGAATAAAAAAAAAAAAACATTGACTGACACTGAAAAACTCAGGCTAGACAGAAAACATGAACCAAAAGGGATCAAGGAAAACAATAGAGGCGAAAGAACAGGCTCAATTCTTTGGGATCAATGAAGCAATCAGGTCTCCATTGGTTGGTTCGCGTCCAAATCATCTCGGGCAGCTTCTAGGCTGTGGCAAACTAGATCAAGGCAAGAACCGAGCCTGATAGTCTACAAGTTTGTTTATGTCTGTCCTTCCTCTCCGGGCTTCACTGCTGCCGCTCGGTCAAAGTGATGACTGTATCATTTAGAAAACAGGACAGCGAAGAAAAGAGAATGAAAAACACGAGACGAACGCAAGGAAATTAGGAACTAGTCTTAATCTTATTGAAAAGAAGCGGAAAAAAAAAACCTACAGTGTACAGTCGCAGCAGTTAATTTAGGAGTGTTACGCGTTACAGACTATCCCTTCGAAAATACGCTTTGGGTTGGAGATTAAGAATAACATAATGAAAGAAGGCCTGACTCTGCAGACAAAAAAAAGCAGCTTGAGATGAAAGGTGTGGGGAATTCATTAAAAAAAAAAATAGGAGTTCACATCTTTCAGCTCTGATGACATGTTTCGATTGACTTGAGAGACTTCATTCTCAAATACCCGGAACAATAACAATACCTACTGGAGCAATTGACAGCTATTTCCTCAGACATAACAGTTTATCTCTCTCAAGGTTGTCTAATGGCGTGGCACTGAAACAATTCTCGGTAATTGAACGTGCAGTCTCGACTTTTAAATTATGGACTCAAATAAAGCCAAGTTTTTTTTTTTTGTTGTTTTTCTTTTTGATTTCTTTTTTTTTTATACTGCTATTCTTAGGCCTTGGTAGAAATGACTAAAAAGAAAAGAAAAACTAAATTTCTGTACGAATACAATGGCACATGTCTTGTCTGATGGACATTTACAACTTGAAGCCAGCGATGCACATATCAAACTGTAAGAGACGAGAATGTGCTAGCATGGTCGATGCCGTACAGAACAAACTGTAAGAGGCGTGAATATGCTAGCATGTGCTAGGATGATGAAGGCCGCATAGAACAAACTGTAAGAGACGTGAATGTGCTAGGGTGATCAAGGCCGCATAGAACAAACTGTAAGAGGCGTGAATGTGCTAGCATGGTCGATGCCGTACAGAACAAACTGTAAGAGGCGAGAATGTGCTAGCATGATCAAGGCCGTATAGAACAAACTGTAAGAGACGTGAATGTGCTAGGATGATGAAGGCCGCATAGAACAACCTGTAAGAGACGTGAATGTGCTAGCATGGTCGAGGACAGCGATGCATAGAACAAACTGTAAGAGACGTGAATGTGCTAGCATGGTGGAGCACAGCGATGCATAGAACAAACTGTAAGAGACGTGAATATGCTAGCATGGTCGAGGACAGCGATGCATAGAACAAACTGTAAGAGACGTGAATATGCTAGCATGGTGGAGGCCGCACAGATCAAATAGTAAGAGACGTGAATGTGCTAGCATGGTGGAGCACAGCGATGCATAGAATAAACTATAGGAGACGACAATAAACTAGCATGGTCGAGGACAGCGATGCATAGAACAAACTGTAAGAGACGTGAATGTGCTAGCATGGTGGAGGCCACACAGATCAAATAGTAAGAGACGAGAATATGCTAGCATGGTGGAGGCCGCACAGATCAAACTGTTAGAGACGAGACAGCGTTGCTTAGAACAAACTGTAGGAGACTACATTAGGCTAGCATGGCCGAGACAGCAAGATTACAGAAAAAAACTTTACAAACCTGATGTAGAAGGTGTTTTCTCGCTTTACACAAAAACTGAAACCTATGGTTCTGAGCCCAGCGCTTGCAGACATTGTTTACAAACTAGCGCTTGCAGACAGTGCTTACAAACTTACCAATCTTTGATCTCTGGGTCGCCAGCAGGTTGAGTAGGGCCGGATGGGGTGCGCTGGGCCTGATGGGGTGTAAGTCACGATCATCAGTGTAAGGTACAATGGTAGCTGTGCGATATTAAAATTTATCTCTTGGCAAGTGGGTCAACAGATTTCTCTCGTGAAAGTCACGTTTATCACTGGGAGTGAGTTCGATGGGTTTCTCATAACTATTCCAACAGTACCTACTGGGTGATAAACACACCTCGTGGCACAGTATTAAAATCAGTGAGTGCCTGGAGTACGGTGTCCCTGGTAATCGTAGAATGGAACGTGTGATGCGAACAAGCTCTTTCCCTCTTTCCATACCAATTTTTACAAAGTTTTCATTGTTTTAATTCTTATTGTGTTGTGTTTTCTCGACTCTCCCTCTCTTTTCTCCCTGTTTTTCTCTCGCTGTCTTTCTCTTTCTCTCTTTAAGTCTCTGTCTTTCTCTGTCTTTTACTCTTTTCTCTCTCTCTCTCTCTCTCTCTCTCTCTCTCTCTCTCTCTCTCTCTCTCTCTCTCTCTTTCTCTCTCTCTCTCTATTTCTCGCTCTTTCTGCCTCTGTCTCACTCACTCTCCAGATCTACTCATATTTAGATCCTCCAATTTGCCCTGACATCACCAGTGATTGAGCCAAGAACTCACCAAATTGTCATATCAGCAGATGATCATGCGAGCCTTGTGTTTTATTACCTGCACTCTTCGTATTTGTTGTTCTTGGCTAGTAACCTTCCCCAAGGCTACACGCTATAGACTATGCTACCTGGCCAAATCGTCAACTAGACTTACTCTTTTCGTGCTGGCATGTTCCTAACACCAAACTCACACAACCATCTATAGCATTGGGGGATGGAGGACATATCTCAAGTGAAGCATGATCGACTCTTCGGAAATGCTTTGCAATGTTGGTGCTGTTTGATGGACACCTTTCCCCTTCTTCTTTATAGCATGTTTTCCAGATGAAATCACCTCAGCACATACCTCAAGCATCTTCATCAAATCAAATCATGACATAGCAGTACCCTAAGCTGTTCTCTGTAGCATGTTTTGTAGATGAAATACCTAAGCACATACCTCTAATATCTTCTTCTTCAACAAATCATAACGTAGTCGTACCTTAAGCTTGTCCCTATAGACTCAAATACGGTGAACATATTGGGCTGCTTTGTTTCTATAGGAATCACTCAACCCTAAAATTGTATCCAACTTTCTTCCTCACCGATCTTCATTTCATCTGTGACCAAATAGATTTTTTATTTATTGCTTTATTACTTTCCTCTTCCTAATAAAGCATTGCAGAGCAGAAATGCGTCGCTTTCGTGCTCACCGGACAATTATCCTAGTATATCGACCCAATATCTGTTCTATGGAAGTTTCTGTGCTCACCGGACCATTATCCTAGTATATCAACCCAATATCTGTTCTCCGGAGGTAAGAGGTAACTTTACGGATTCCGTATGACAACTTAAGGGTTTGAACCCAAGACCCGTCACTCCGACAGCCTGATATAAGTAACCATCACATGACCTGAGGCCCAAACTAACCAAGTATGCTTCCCTCAAGTACTTTGAATCAGCCATCAGGTACAAATTCATGTAACTTGTCAATTATGAGTGCTGAAAAAACAAGAATTTTTACTTTTTAGAAGATAATTTTTGTATGTAATCTTTAAGTTGACTTTATTTCATGCACTGGTTTAAAATGGTTATTCCTCGCAGTCTTTGTTTGCTAGTTATCGCCGCATTGAAAGCAGCGCATGTATTTCAATGATGTGGAAAATTGCGTTTTAAAGCTATGGGTTTTTTTCCCTTTCATAATAGACCATGCCGTCGTATATTATTTCTTGTGGTATCATAGAAATCGAGTTATCTGGCTCCTGTCACGGCTGGTTTATACATCTTCTCTGCTGGATCTTTCGAAATGACAGTTATCTGTATGCTAGGTATTTTAATTGTATTTAGTTAGCAATGTTTACTTGTATATTGGGTATTTTTATATTTATATAGAAGAGACGTTGTATTCATGTAATCACGTTTATTTAAAGGTGAGGTATGTTGATATTTATATAGAAGTGACATTGTATTATTTTAGTTAGCCATGTTTACCTATATACTAGGTATTTTGATATTTACATATAAGAGACATTGTCTTTAGGTAGTTATGTTGACTTATATGTTAGGTATTTTAATATTTATATAGAAGAGACATTGTATTCAGGTAACCACGTTTATTTGTAGGTGAGGTATTTTGGTATCTCTATAAAAGAGACAGTAAAATCATGTAAACAATTTTACTTGTTCTTTAGGTAGAAGAGACATTATACTCAGAAAGCCACGTTCACTTGTATTTTAGGTATTCTGATATTTTTTTTTTTAATGAAAGAGACATTGTGTTCAGGTAGCAACGTTTCTAGCTAGCAATTCCATAAGTTATTTCTTATCCCTTATCAATTAACTTACTTGATATATAAGCATTGAAAGTGAAGTCCCTTTTGCATTCTTTTCTACATTGCCAAAACTTAAAAATTTTTTTAAATACTTGGTTTCTTTCGTTTATTTTTGGATGCAAGATTTATTTTCATGATAGACACAGACAGATGTAAAGAGTGACAGAGAGAGAGAGAGAGAGAGAGAGAGAGAGAGAGAGAGAGAGAGAGAGAGAGAGACAGAGAGAGACAGAGACAGAGACAGAGAGAGAGAGAGAGAGAGAGAGAGAGACAGAGAGAGAGAGAGACAGAGAGAGAGAGAGACAGAGAGACAGAGACAGAGACAGAGACAGACAGACAGACAGACAGATAGAAAATAGATCTGGGCTACAGAGACTGACTTTCGAGGTACTCTTGTGCTTTGCTTTTTCTAATTCAAGAAATGAAAATTGTTTTGTTTCGTTATTTGTTTCTTTGGCTCTTCAACTGAATTGTAAAAGATTCGAGCTTCGATCAGTTGTTGAGTAGAGAGAGCCTGCTTAAAACACACATATTGGCAGTTAAAGGCAAAAAAAAACTGAACACATGTGTCAAAAGAAGATGAACAGCACAAGTATTTGGGTTATCATTGCTCACAATTCATATCGTTTTACACGCTTTTATTTTTTTTTATTTTCAGACCAGCTACACGTGCAACAAAATGATTTTACAATGGTTCACAAAACAAAGTGAAATTGTTGATGGTATGAATTGATGTACTGATGAATGCTCAAAATAATACAATTGAAAAAGGGGAAATAATAGGCTTCAACTAAAGGTGTGCTATTTTTTGTCTCTGTCATGTGAGATCAAGTCTATCAATTCCAAGAAAGCTCGTTGAAATTCCTTTTCGCTGATCCTAGACTGCTCTGTATGCAACGCTTTGGCTAAATTTGGGTACTTAATCTCCAAAAGGTCATTTAGGATATCTGCTTGCGCGAGGGAATTACCATTGTCGTTGGGAAATCCCGTTGGATAGGAAAACCCCGCTTGGGAGTTACCACGAATAGAAGTGGCCCCTCCGCGACCGAACCGCCTGAACAAATTAAACCTGTCGATCGAGTCGAACCGACGTTTTTCTGCTGCCGGTGATGACGTCTGAGAAGAGTAACCGGTAAGAATCGGATTGAGTAAAGCATGGCTGCCTCTCAGGGGAGCTAATGCCGATGACGGCAGTTGGGCAGAGGATGATGTCCAAAGATCTGGCGATGATAACGATGAGGACACAGACGAAGACGACGACAGCGATGCTGCTGGACGGTTGTCAAGGATGTCATGGTTGTCAGGGTTGGCCAGCAGCAGCAGCAGGTCTAGCGTTAGCTGGTTGATTGGGTCGCTGGAAAGAGCGCTGGAGGCACTCGTCCTCTCCCCCTCCCCACCTCGCTTCCCAAACTTCCAGAAGGAACTCTTCCCGGCGATCCTGTCAAACCGGCGCTTGCCGAATGATCTGGCCGAACAAAGAGAAAGCCGTTAGCAAAGTTAGAACGATCAGGAGGGAAGAGATCCAAGATGCGGTCCACAAAGCAACAGTTAAGTCTAAGTTAAACTTTGTTTGAGGCGCAAAATCAAACATCATGGCATCAGCTTCAATAACAGTAGTGCGCTGAGTACCTTTCAAACTCTATTGGTCTTTCTGTTTATCTATCTATCTATCTATCTATCTATCTATCTATCTATCTATCTATCTATCTATCTATCTATCTATCTATCTATCTATCTATCTATCTATCTATCTATCTATCTATCTATCTATCTATCTATCTATCTATCTATCTATCTATCCATCTATCTATCTATCTATCTATCTATCTATCTATCTATCTATCTATCTATCTATCTATCTATCTATCTGTCGCTCTAACTATCTCTTGCTGTTTATAATAGTACTTGGTAGAGTTTCTAAAACATCGCCCCTTTTATACACATAATAAAATATCAGCCATGCATTTCTACCAAGGCGCCTATTTTTAAGACCCGTGGTAAGTTCTTGTATGCCACAGACTAATGTCATAACTTTATTAAAATATGCAACTGGGAATTACTTTCTCCTCTTCGTAAATCACCAAGGTTACTAACATAAAATTACCCAATTCTGTTCTTAGAAATGGTAACATAACGAATAGCCAGAAGGAGGCTGTGAAATAGCAGTAACTTGTTTCTAAATCTGACCTGCAAGGGTTGCCTTGAATTAAACGTACAGAAACAAATTGCTAAATTCATAAAAGTGAATATTGAATCGAATTAGAATCTAATCCATTAAACTTAAGTGTACTCTGAGTTAGAATAATTTTTTCCCTTTATAATAGTTCGTTAATAACCCAGAGCACTTCAATATTCGCGTAACATATAAAAAAAAAACAAAAACAAAAAAAAAAAAATTGTAAAGCATGACAAAAACTACAATTTATCTCTTGTTACTTTTACAATGGTGTTCAGAGAGTGTAAGAAAATTCTCCCACAATGCTTTCTTCTGATATATCTACCATTTTCTACTTGTAGGGGAATTAAAAACGCTACGCCTGTAGGATAATCTTACTAAAAAAAACTAAGGTTTTCAATCCTTTACCTGTGTTAACAATTCTCTCTTTGATTTATTATTCAACTGTCAAATTTTAATATGCATTGGGAGCGTCAGGCTGTCTCTATTTTTCTTTATCATAATTTTTACCATGACCAAGTTATCACTGTAAAAGCTTTTAGAGCCTCGGGGCCGTTTCCATGTCTACCAATAGGGAAAAAATTATGACGTAATTACTGGTTCTAAACAATACTGAAGGTTAGGCTTTACTGCCATTGATCTGCGATAACTCATGGCGGTCAGAGAGAGTAGAAAAGTGGGCCAGTCTTGTTAATACTTTAGGTATATTTCTGCTGAAAGAGTAGACACCCATACACTAAACATGATAGAGAATCGCTGTTAAGTGGCTGTTTCTCCAAAGACTAAAAAACATGCAAGGCAAATCATAACTGCAAAGCTAAAATAAGGAAGAAAAAGAAGCCAAGTGCACACACGTTTGAAAAATAAATTGTGCGTTTGCACTACGCGACAAAGCCAAAATTCCGCTGTCTGGGGTGCTTGAACCAAAATCATGCTAGAGGTATTACTAGAAGCGATAAGGTTCTAAATGAAAAAGGTTTTCACTGGAGAAGTTAAGGAGAAGGCACAGTTCTCCGTGAATATTTCTAGGTGCCAGGTAAAACTTAAATTACCTATTACAGCGAAGATTTAGATTACGATATACAACTCGTTCTTCTGAAAGACATAAGTATTTGATTAAAGTCTTTAATATTTGAATTTGTTTATTGGCCCAAATATCTCATCGTCCCAAAAAACATTAAAGACACTCATCTCTGTGTCTTTTGCTGATTAATTACTGTTGTTTAAATAAATAAACCTATTTCTTTCCAGTAAATGAATCTTAGCAGACAAAAAGGATCTGTTGAACAACAGAGATTCTGATTATAAAATAATTTGACATTCCAGGTCGATAGAGATTCTGATTATAAAATAATTTAACATACCACGTCGATATATAAAACATAATCAGTTGCACCATATGAAGACTTAATCAAAAGTTTGTATTGAAATAATTAAAATTTGAAATATGTAACAGTGGGAAACGTTTATTGAGCCTAACGGGGTTATTTCAGAATATGCACAACGTCAAGGCTGTAACCATCGAGCTAATAATGGGCAGAAATGTAGAATTTGTGGATTCTAAAATAACTTGAAGCATTACTTTGAAAACATGAAATTATCATTTTTGTTATAATTATTCCAATCAATTTATAAATAAATCTGAAATATTCATTATCATGTAATTCGAATAAATAGTGTGAAGTGCACTTTAAGCATTCTTTTTTTTTGTGTTCATAACAACATTGCTGTGAGCTTTGTAAAAGATCTTTTAATAGAATGGGCAAGTAAGAAATAAGTATTCTGGAAGCAACATGCATTTTGGAATAAAACTAAAACTCTACTTGTAACATTTAGGAAAACAGAGAGAGAGAGAGAGAGAGAGAGAGAGAGAGAGAGAGAGAGAGAGAGAGAGAGAGAGAGAGAGAGAGAGAGAAATGGGAAGGGATGGAGGGGAAAGATGTAATCAAGACAAAGGTGATCACTACTCTATAAATAACACAGAGCTAGTTGCACTAAGGCGCTGATAGACAGAAAAACGTGAGAGAGAAAGAAAACCGGGACAAACCTTATTTTACCTGAATCTGTTACCGGCACTAATCCTGTCGAGCCTTCGCTTCCTGAACGGACTGAAGAAAGATGACGGCGAAGAGACGGAGTCGAATCTTCTTTTTGTAAATCCGGTGGATCCGAAAGCCGAGCTATGGCCAATCGAGTCTAATCTCCTCTTGCCAAACGATCCGAACCCGTGAACCCCGTTAGAAATCCTGTCAAACCGGCGTTTTCTGACGACACCGAGGCTGCCGAGATCATCAAAAGCGTCATCAACCTCATCATCATCGTCGTCAAATTCGTCTTGGAAGCTGTCATCGCTCCACGGAATGGGCTGCCTCTTGCCAAACTGACTAAAGCTGCTCGAGATGGAATCTAGACGCCTCTTGACGGGTCCCGCGTTGTGCTGTGAGCTGTCGTCTGCAGATTTGTAGAGAGACAGCGTGATGTCACCCTCAGACACAGACCGCTTTGCTACAGAACGCTGTTTGTCCTGGCTTTCGGTACTGCCTGTTGCCCGCTTGCGTCGGGACTGGATCTCATCCTCGTCCATTTCTAGGTCTCGTTTGCCAAATCCCTGGAATGCTCTGTTACCACCAATACTGTCTAGTCTACGTTTGCCAAACCCCTGAAATGCACTGTTACCACCAATACTGTCTAGTCTACGTTTGCCAAACCCCTGGAATGCACTGTTACCACCAATACTGTCTAGTCTACGTTTGCCAAACCCTTGAAATGCACTGTTCCCACCAATACTGTCTAGTCTACGTTTGCCAAACCCTTGAAATGCACTGTTACCACCAATACTGTCTAGTCTACGTTTGCCAAACCCTTGAAATGCACCGTTACCACCAATACTGTCTAGTCTACGTTTGCCAAACCCTTGAAATGCACTGTTATCACCAATACTGTCTAGTCTACGTTTTCCGAATCCCTGGAATGCACTGTTGCCACCAATACTGTCTAGTCTACGTTTTCCGAATCCCTGGAATGCACTGTTGCCACCAATACTGTCTAGTCTACGTTTCCCAAACCCTTGGAATGCACCATTGCCTCCTATGCTATCCAATCTACGCTTCCCAAACCCTTGGAATGCACTATTGCCCCCAATGCTATCCAATCTTCGCTTTCCAAACCCTTGGAATGCACTATTGCCCCCAATGCTATCCAATCTTCGCTTTCCAAACCCTTGGAATGCACCATTGCCTCCTATGCTATCCAATCTACGCTTCCCAAACCCTTGGAATGCACCATTGCCTCCTATGCTATCCAATCTACGCTTTCCAAACCCTTGGAATGCACCATTGCCTCCTATGCTATC
Organism: Elysia crispata; assembly: GCA_033675545.1. Taxonomy (NCBI): domain Eukaryota; kingdom Metazoa; phylum Mollusca; class Gastropoda; family Plakobranchidae; genus Elysia; species Elysia crispata. Next base: position 39,409 of record JAWDGP010000212.1, on the reverse strand, counting down.
CAATCTACGCTTTCCAAACCCTTGGAATGCACTATTGCCTCCTATGCTATCCAATCTACGCTTCCCAAACCCTTGGAATGCACCATTGCCTCCTATGCTATCCAATCTACGCTTTCCAAACCCTTGGAATGCATTATTTCCCCCTATGCTATCCAATCTACGCTTTCCAAACCCTTGGAATGCACTATTTCCCCCTATGCTATCCAATCTACGCTTCCCAAACCCTTGGAATGCACTATTGCCCCCTATTGTGTCCAACCTGCGTTTTTCTACAGCCTCGTTTCCTTCCGTTTCTGTGGCGTCTCTTTTGCCAAAACCAGTAAACGTACTTCCCCCAGCGATTGAATCAAGTCTTCTCTTGTCCTCTACGGGTGGCATGTCGTTGGAAGCTTGCGGTGGTTTAGAAAGCGTGTCACTGTCTGTGCCATGCTCCTTAGGAGATGACTCACCCGAGATTTTTTCTGCTTCTTCTTTCGTCACTTCTTTGGGATCTGAAGGCTGAAAACATTATTGAAAGAGATGAAAAAAAATTAGTAGATGTTTTACGTCTATTAGGTTTCCTCCTCTGATAATAATATTTAGAATGCTACGATGTATTCTATGTAACCGAGTAAAATATTTGCATTGTTATTATAATAGAATTTGAATGAATTTCCAAGCATCCTAAACAGTGATAGTCTATTTGGCGAAAAACTAACTTGGTCATGGTTGCAAGGAGACGGTTATTAGTTCTGATGTTTCCAGGTTGAAACACATGCATTTAAATAGAATCAGAACAAGTTCATAACGACCTTGGTATCTCTTTAGTGTTGCTACAATGCTCAGGATTCTCTGAATTTTCTTCAATATCCTGAGTTAGATTTAATTTGAAGCGTGCCGAAATAAACTTATCACAAATCTGAAATCATCACCAACTCTGCTTTTATTGTACAGATATATATATATATTGAAAGTCACCACTAAATTTATTATCTTTTCCGAACGACCAGTCAGATAAGTCCAAAAACTATTTTTTACTATTGTTTAAATATTTAAATTCAGAAAAAATGATAAATGGTAAAAACTATTTAACTGGTAAAATCAGATTCAATGATCATCAAAAACTATTTTTACTATAGTTTAAATATTTAAATTCAGAAAAATGATAAATGGTAAAAAATATTTAACTTGTAAAATCAGATTCAATGATAAATTGTGTCACAAGTTTCTTCAACGGGATCAAACGATGTTAAAGGATTTATTCTGCTGTTGATGAACTAATTTTTCTTCTTTACTTGTCTGACCATGGTTGACAGAAATATGTGCTTGTAGAATACTGTTATCAAACTATTCACGATGCTGATAGAATCCGTGGCGCTATGTTTCATGTAGTGCACCAACCGTAAGAACATAACCAACTCACGTTCTCGTTGGATGAAGAGCTCATGCAGATACAGCCTGCCAGCAACAGACCTAGCAACACATTCCGCCACTCCATCAGTCCCTGAAAACTGCTCGCAATACACAGACCGAAATATCTGGGGAAGAGAAGAACAGAAAGGTATTATCTAAACCATTAACATTAAAAATATATTGAGACACTATGTGGAAGTCATTGTAACATATAAGTGATAGTTTGACTAAAACATCTGAAGCACATCTCACGCCATCAAGTTCATCACGTCAGGATTCGAACCTCAACCATCATTGTAAAAAGCGAACTACTCTCTGTAATTCTATACCAGGGCAAATCTACTGTTCTGAAACGGTTCTGCAGAGCCACTGTTGTGGTGACATCTTATAGAGGACTAAATAGCCAATATGGCAATGCTGTTCTGATGAGATCTTTTAGAGGACCAAACAGCCGACATGGCAGTGCTGTTCTGATGAGATCATACAGAGGACCAAACAGCCGACATGGTAGTGCTGTTCTGATGAGATCTTTTAGAGGACCAAACAGCCGACATGGCAGTGCTGTTCTGATGAGATCTTACAGAGGACCAAACAGCCGACATAGCATTGCCGCTGTTCTGATGAGATCTTATAGAGGACCAAACAGCCGACATGCCTGTACCGCTATTCTGATGAGATCTTATAGAGGACCAAACAGCCGACATGCCTGTACCGCTATTCTGATGAGATCTTATAGAGGACCAAACAGCCGACATGCCTGTACCGCTATTCTGAAGAGATCTTATAGAGGACCAAACAGCCGACATGGCAGTGCTGTTCTGATGAGATCTTATAGAGGACCAAACAGCCGACATGGTAGTGCTGTTCTGATGAGATCTTTTAGAGGACCAAACAGCCGACATGGCAGTGCTGTTCTGATGAGATCTTACAGAGGACCAAACAGCCGACATAGCAGTGCCGCTGTTCTGATGAGATCTTATAGAGGACCAAACAGCCGACACAGTAGTGCCGCTGAAGTGCTCAACTGCTGTTAATTATTTGAATCTTGAAAACCGAGTAGGCAATATTTACAACCTGTGTTCTCAGAGCCACTAGAGGATTGGTATTAACTTTCTCGGTTTTATTCGATCCTTTCTTTGATTACAAATTTAAGTGAAGCGTAATCGATTTCTACTATTTTTCGACTTCTGATGTTTCCAAGTTACGATGTTTTGATAAGATTGCCTTCTATCTTCGATTCCAATTTTTTTCACTTTGGTGCAGGAAATTCTGCCGCTCGCCAAGTTGCCCAACACTTAGTTTGAAAGCCAAAATATTTTGTTGAAAGAAACCAGAGCACAAGCTACAATGTCAGAACATAATTATCATCTCTTAGCGATCCATCCTACAGTTAAATTGTATTTGTTTTTGTTTTTGTTTTGTTTTTTTAAATCGTTGCCCTCTGTGTTTTTACACAATTCTGATCTTTTTAGAGTTAAAACAGAATTGTTTTGGCGACGGTGGAGTGTTGGTTTTATCTCAACATGCCCCAGGTGCTTATATTATTTCTTTTCTTCTCTTGTTTAAATCATTCGTAAAGCGCACACCTTCTGCCATTTAATTCCCAAGAGTTGCTCGCCCTTCCCTTGTGTCTGACATGCTTCGACATATGGGAAACCTGTTGAGGAAGACCCTCCACATCCTCATTAGAGCCTGGACATTGGTCAGGTTTAACAAACTGGTCCATTGAGGCTCTCAGGCGCTAGCCGGAGGTCAATTTCAACTGGACAAAGGGTTAAGCTTGTTGGACTCGGGAACAAGCAATGTAATAGACAGGGAGGGGCGCGAGGGAGAGGGGGAGAAGGGGGAGAGATATTATAACGAGTAAATGTTAAGTTCCAAAAGTAGTAGATCACATCTTCGTATTGTGTAAGACATTTACTATCTTTACCCCAGTGCGGCTGGGTCCGACTGACATAATAATAGAAAAAAAATCTTTTGTGCTGTGAGTCATGAATCAGCTGAAACTGACTGAGGTTCCATTGATTGGTGGATGTGTAGATGTGGATGTGTGGATGTGGATGTGTGGGCGTGTAGGCTCGGAGGACATAGAGTCTAATTTTGATAGCATGTTAAACCGTCCTGTCCAACCTACGCTCCGCTGGCACTCGCCAGCACAGGGCAGCATCGATATTGGCCAGGGTTTCATGGAACAGAGTGAAAGCCACAGAACTGTTGAGGTGACCAGCCTTTTAGTGCCTCCGTCCTTTTGCTCATTGATTTGAGGGTTTTGCTCCGAGTTTATAAACTATCGCTCTTTCTTTCCATCCGTCTCTCAAGCTAGCCCGTTGCAAACTAGCCTAGCTGTTGCGATACGCGATCAATGTGGTGGCCTTTTTGTTGTATATAAACAAAACATTTTTAGAACAAGCTCCAGTCTCCAAGGCCACTGCTTAGTAAAAATTCAATAACAGATCAGGCGAGTTTCAGAGAGAGAGAGAGAGAGAGAGAGAGAGAGAGAGAGAGAGAGAGAGAGAGAGAGAGAGAGAAATATACGGAATGATAGACACACAGAGACAGAGGATTTAGGAGGGGAGAGGGGGGCACACAGAGAAGAAAGAGAAATAAAGAGAGGAAGCAAGAAGGGTAGGTCAGATGCAGATAGTGACAGGAGAAGAGATAGAAAGATCGTCAGAGATAAACAAGATAGGCTGTATTATCAAGAAAACATTTTTTTTCCTCAAAGACAAATCCCTTGTTTTCACACGCATGTTAATTTGAACACCCAAGTATCATTGAAATAGGCATGTCATGGAACTGTTTGCGAAAGCATTCAAATAACATGATCAGGGGAAAAGCAAATTTGCATTTCAATGGTGGGACAGCCAATATATTTTGAGTACAGCATGCCCATCTCTCTTTGTAAATAATATGAGCAATGTTATTTTATAATTATATTCTATTCTTATCATTCTATCTATGGAGGGGGAAACTGAATGTTCATAGCCTGAGTTTGATATGTTATATGGTGCGGCGTGGTGCGACATGTTGCATTCACTCGTCATTGCATGAAAACACATGGTCTGTGGAATGTTCTATTCAGGCTGGCAGCAAGCTTAGGATGGAGAGAAATAGAGGGACTATACTACATATATTACTGTCCCTCTCTCTCTCTCTCTCTCTCTATATATATATATATATATATATATATATATATATTTCTGTCCCTCTCTCTCTCTCTCTCTCTATATATATATATATATATATATATATATATATACATTTTGTAGTCAGCGCATGAGGATATTCGGGAACTGAGCTACCTTCAATACCCTATCAAGACAACAGAAAGGAAAATTCAGGAAAACAACACTGATACTTCATTGGATTTCGAGGATATTGGAGGAAGAAAAAGATACGATACTAGCCGAAAAGAATGAGCTACTCTATGCCCGCGAGGCATGGAAGAGAAGAGATATGAAGCTAATAGAGTAGCAAAGAGTGACGGAGCAGCAAGAGTTTGGAGGAGGTATAAAGCTGGAGACCATAAAGTACTTGAAAACATGAAGGATTCTTGGCGACAAGAGCATCTGAATTGCAGCTTGATTAATTAAGCGGCGGGTTCAGCTCACTTAGCGGCGAGGTCAAAGGTTGCGTTCTGCGGAACTTTCCGGTGAATGGAACCAACGGGAGCCGAAGGATAGCGGGAAGAATAGACAGGAAGAATAGAAGCGGCTTCATGCATAATGTGCACACTCGGTCTTGTAAGTTCTTGACTTGAAGGCTATAAATTGCCACGGAAAGGATGTAGAAAGAAGGGGAAAGATGAGAGTGCGAGGCAATATGAAAATATTGCTAGACAGAGTGAAGCAAGTAAAAAGAGTTAAATAGAGAGAGAGAGAGAGAGAGAGAGAGAGAGAGAGAGATATGAGATATATATATATATATATATATATATATATAGAGAGAGAGAGAGAGAGATATATGAAAAGACAGAAAGAAAGAGATAAGAACGATACAAAGTGGGAGACAGGCAATTGCGAGATAAATAGCAAGGAAGAGGCAGAGAGAGAGAGAGATATGAGATATATATATATATATATATATAGAGAGAGAGAGAGAGATAGAGATATGAGATATATATATATATATATATATAGAGAGAGAGAGAGAAGATATATATATATATATATATAGATAGAGAGAGATATAAATATATATATATATATATATATATATATAGAGAGAGAGAGAGAGAGAGAGAGAGAGAGAGAGAGAGAGAGAGAGAGAGAGAGAGAGAGAAGTAGATGTGAAAGACATGTTAACAAAGCTCTGAGAGAAGACTTATGATGGAGCCATATAACGAATAATGTCCTCATGTTTCCAAAGTTAACTTTGCTTATGGCGCTGAGAAACTTCAGCGCTTTACTGTCAAAACTCTGCACTCCATCACACGATTCCAAGGATCTGCTAATAGAAGGCCTCAAAACAGCAACAATGAAATGATGGACGATATCAATTATCAATAGAGCATTCTATAAAATTAAGAGAGATTCCGCATAACCGACGAAAATTTCTGTTATTTCGCTTCTTAAATTTTCTGGCGGCCCCGCCAAGGTGATACGCAGGAGAAAAAAAGAACCGCGGGATTTAACTAAAGCCGAGAGTTTTTGTGTTAAAGTTACATGACCTTGCCGGACGAATTCGTTCCCATCAGTCTTTTCGCTGACATTCTGAACGTAGCGTGTGATCGTGCTATCAAACTCCTCTTAAACTTGGTTTCACAAATCCACGGAATCTGAAAAAAAAAACGGACACGGAGTTTTGTTTAAAAAAAAATACAATACTAAAAAACCAGAATGCCTGTTTGCTCTCATTGCATAATTTTGATTTTTGTAACCAGTCCATCAGAGATAATCTGCCCTTAAGTCTCCCAAGCTTAGGGCTTGGTGAACTAAGCAAGGGGACTTAACTCTTTTTTCATTTGAAGTCATCAGTTTAAAAGCCTCGTATCACGCACTTGTTTAGTCTTATGTTTAGTCACTAGACCTAGATCTGTTTCCTCCAGCTGTGAAATTGTCTGAGCCTTCTGTTTATCTGGTGTGATTGTTAAAGATGGTCATTTATTTAGGACACGTTGATACTAGTGTGATTGTTAAGGTTGGTCATGTTTTAAGGACACGTTGATACTACTGTGATTGTTAAAGTTGTTCATATATTCCGAACACTTTGATACTAGTGTGATTGTTAAAGTTGTTCATATATTCCGAACACTTTGATACTAGTGTGATTGTTAAAGTTGTTCATATATTCCGAACACTTTGATACTACTGTGATTGTTAAAGCTGGCTATGTATTCTGGACACTTTTATACTTGTGTGATTATTAAACTTGATCGTGTATTTCGAACCGCACACTTTGATATTAGTGGAATTGTTAAATTTGTCATCTATTTAAGACATACATGTTGATTCTAGTGTGATTGATAAAGTTGTTCATCTGTTTAGGGCATGTTGGTAGTAGAGTGATATTTTAACTTGTTCATGTATTTAGGACACTTTGATACATCACTGAAGCGATGGTCAAGGAGTCTGAGAAAATTTGGTCAAACTTGATTCAGAAATGATTAGTTAACCACAACATTCTATATTCTTACCATCAAAATGTATGTTTTATAACATTTTCAATCTTTCTAGCACTTTCTAAGAAACATCAATGCAGGAATTTTTCCTCTCTAGCCCAGAGGTACACAGGAATTATTACAACGCTAGCAACTGTTTAACAGATACACAGGTGTTGCTGCAATTTAGTAGCCCCTGTGAGGGCCAATCCCTTTTTCAAAAATAAAAAATCTACGTCAAATATAGTTTACGAGGAAACAGCTTTGAAAAAGAGAAACTTCTATGTATGACAGGCCCGACTGATATCAACCTTACATAAATCTTCCAGGTTTCCCCTTTAGTCATACCCCTCGAATCTATTTCTGGACTTGAAGCGGCTATAACTGATATAGAAGAGGGAAATCCCCATGCTAATGTGTCCCCTGGGACTCTTCCGGATGCTGGTGTAAGGATTTACCGCGCTCAAACAAAGCGCAGCGCGGTAAAGCCATCATCTGTTACCGCCATAAAACTTCCCGGTCAGGTCATTATGTACAGCCTCAAAAGGCTGTCTGCGGCGTCAGAAACCTTCAACAAAAAGTAACATTCATCAAATTCTTGGGATGGTTTTTATTTTACCGGGAATGGCATTAGGGCCGGGGTTAGTTTTTTTCAGACCAGGATCTTCTGCCCTGGTTGTGTTGTCGAAACTTGTGAAAGCGAGCTACAAAGCTTCGGGATAAAGAGGACGGTGTAAAAAAAAACATTGCTAGAAACGGTTTTTTTTTTTTCGATTCCTTCGAGGAGAAATTAGTAGACCCAAAAACATATCAGCATCTTTTGATGTGTTCTCGGGCTAGAGTATCCACATCATTTATCAATAAAAAGTTAGAATGAAAGAACAGAGTATGACATCAATAAGCGGCTTTTAAATTTCAACTGTTACACCCGAATTGCTACATGTATCTTTAGATCTAACACGAGGGAAAACTAAAAATAAACAAAAAATATATGTATGATTATAGTCAAAAGTATATTCAGTATTCAAAGAGGAGTGCTTCACTTACTTGTAAGTGGTGATCTTGTGAGAGTAAGTTTTAAAACGTTTGTTTTATTTTGTTTGTTTTGTATTTTTTTTTTAATGGATATATTGTATATTGTATGTATGTATCTTTGTATAGGTATATGTGTGTATAGGCTCAGATTAACTATGTATGCTTTAAAAGATACGGTTAATTAAAGTCGTATGAAAAGATGTTCTGCTTCTGTGTGCTGCAAACCTGATGTCTCCGCTAAAACCTATGTCCATTATAGAAATGACAGGCTCGGGGCCACAAAAGACATCTCATGCCATTCTCTCCTGGTCATTCATTATTCATGTCACCAGGAGCTTTGTCAATGGGCTGTTTTTCTCGATCCGGGCCAGATCTTAACCCCCAACTAGTTTTTTTTTTTCTTTCGTTCTAGTTAACAGCATATCTACATTGGATGAAGCGTCTTCTTAGAAACTTCCTATACACCAGGGTTCCCCAGCACTGTATTATTTTATCATTGTGTTTTGTTTGAGAGTGTTGGGGTTAGTAAGAGATGGTTAACAAGTGACGTACTGTGAGACTTAGATATAGATAGATAGATAGACGAGTTTATTACACGTAAAAAATAAAATGGGCAGCTCTGATGAGAAAGAGAGAATGAGAGAGAAAGAGAGAGAGAGAGAGAAGTAGGTGGGGGGTAATCAATCTGTAGTGGAAAATAGAAATGGTCTTTAATCGGCCTAGAGAAAACCAATGGCTCCCACTAAGTGACGGACAGGCCTAAAGATATTGTTGAACATAACGGGAATCCCGGAACTGTCAGAGAGCACAGTCTATTTTTCAAATATCTTCAGGGCGTGTCAGAGCCAGTTGATTGGCTGAGAGTTTTTGGCGCGCGTCTGAGTTCAGTGACGTATGCGTGGACACGTTTGATGGAGGACCGTGATGTAGTCTGGGAGTGGCCAGACTTAAGGGCCTGTTTCCCGTGCTTCAAGGGGTACTTGCCAAATTGTAATATCACGACGGACACCGCCCACGACCTCCCAATGGAAAAGTATTCCGAAAAGCGCGAAAATATTTGTTTTTTTTTTTGTTTTTTTTTTTTTTTTGGGGGGGGGGGGGGGGGGGGGGGGTTGCAAGGCGGCAAAAAAGGCAGGTAGGCAAAAATAACCCGTGGTGTGTGGGCTGTTCAGTAGGTGGGGAAATGTTTCGTGAGCTGGTTGTGTCACAGAATGTGACATTAGTCTAGACAGATGGGAAGTGAGGCCTTGCACTGAGAGAGAGAGAGAGAGAGAGAGAGAGAGAGAGAGAGAGAGAGAGAGAGAGAGAGAGAGAGAGAGAGAGAGAGAGAGAGAGAGAGAGCTGGAGAAATCACTGTTCCAAATCCAAGCTACTGGATACCCTAGAATATCGCCAGTAAGAAAACCGCCGTCCAGGGAAGCGGCCAAGGAATGGTGAAGGCTGTCTTCAGCTTTTCCTTCCTCCTTCTCCTGTAATCAGATAATGGAGCCGCTATTTTAGAGGTGTATCTAGAATTACGACAGATCTCAGACAAATCGCTGGGTCTCAAGTTGCGGGTCTCAGAGCTATCCAGCTCTTTACTCGAACTGAGGGGTGCGTAGTTAAGGCTAACATGTTGATTGCCACAGCTTCCAGTTTGAATCTTTCTTTCATCTAGCGGAGACGAGGGAGAAAAGACCCTCTGTATATCTGTTGAAGGTAATTCGCACCAATTTCAAATTGAGACGAGGCGCAAAGTCAACGTACTATTTTGCAGATTGACATTATCACCCCTTTTAAATCAGCAGCTAGTATTACGTCTTCTGAGTTTGACCACGCTTATACGTTTGCAATGGCAGTCAATCTTACCACCAGATGGTCTAGCATGGCGGGGAACCGAACCCTAAAACTCTATTATTGCAGTCCAAAGCGCTTCACACTGAGTTACCTGACGGCAATCTCAGTGGGTTATGTGAAGCTCTAAATTTTATTAAAGATAAACTAATATATACATGAAAATTGTAAAATTTGTATCAGGTGTAATTTTATTCTAAAAGCTGAGTTTTGGAATTTACTTGTGTTGCAAGACCAAGAGTGGGGAAAAATATTCCAAAATTTGAATATGAATTTCAGAGCTCCATATTTCAAGATAATGACAACCGTCTGTAACAGTTGTTGGAAGAAATAACTACTGAAATCAACTGAAAAGTTTTAATATTATTTTTTGTACTGAGATTTTGACAAGCGATCTGTGCTAACTTTAGCAGTCATCGCCTTGATGTATTCAGTTGTAAACCGATATAGTGTACCCATTAGTCTCGTTCAACTGGAAAAATCGCTTATCTGTACCAAGAAATAAACTTAACCGAACAATTTAATCTGAAAAAGACCAAATAATGAGAATTCGTGCAAATTAAATTGAAAGAAACTTACATGTAATGTGGACTGAGATTCATGTGTTGGAATTAGATTTTTTTTTGGTTCCCTATAGAACTAGGAATTGATCAAGTGGTGGCAGCACTGAAGTTGACAGCCTGACAGTAGGTTCATTTGATTGCCGTTACTGTGTGTCTTGCTTACTCAAAGACCAGACTTCCTTACCCTTTCTACTATCCCCCCCCCCTCTTCCCGTCTCCCTTCCCTCTATTTGAAGAGAAAGATTAAAGGATTCAGAAGAAAAGAAAATCTTCGGGAATACTGTCAGACTGTGTTACTGATGGCGGTAGAGCTTTGCTCCCTACAACCAGTTTTTCTCCCTGTTCTCTCTCTCTCTCTATCGTAGACAATAGGTGATGAAGCTCCAGTGCGAGGCATTCACAGATTGGCCACTTCGCTCGACTTTTGTTGTAAAATTTCATACAATTTTCTCGTTCCATCCTTTGTTTATCTTTAACTATACTTAACCTCAACTCTGGAATTTCTTTATGTTGAAAAGTAAACTTCAGTGTCAAACTGTTTTCCTGACTCCTCCTCTCTCTGTCTCTGTCTCTCTGTCTCTCTGTCTTTCTGTCTGTCTGTCTCTCTCTGTCTCTGTCTGTCTGTCTGTCTGTCTGTCTGTCTGTCTCTCTCTCTCTCTGTCTCTCTCTCTGTCTCTGTCTCTCTGTCTCTGTCTCTGTCTCTGTCTCTGTCTCTGTCTCTCTCTCTCTCTCTCTCTCTCTCTCTCTCTCTCTCTCTCTCTCTCTCTCTCTCTCTCTCTCTCTCTCTCTCTCTCTCTCTCTCTCTCTCTCCCAGACCCAGGATTCATGATGCCATACCGTTTTGTGTATTTATTAAGCCATTCCTGCAAAGCCCTGTCTTTTCATCTTCAAGCGAAAAAAAAACCCATAATAACAATAATAAAATGTACAAGGTATTTTGGTTTTTTTTTTAATATGTTGAGGGGTTATTATAGATCTTTGAAAAAGGCAAGTTTTCAAGCTTTCAAGCGCTGTTTTAAAGCTGTCTGGCCTTAAATGCCCCACAATTAAAGGAAATGGTTCTCCTTTTGAACAAATCACGTAATCGAAAGCTTTGGGGAGTGCCTTGCAGCTTGCCTATCACATGAAACGTGGTTTGCCGTATCTTGAGATACATTTGGTAAGCTTTGTATTTTATTTTTTATAAACAGTTTCAGCGATTGAAAGATATAGAGAAGATGAAACCGATCATTCTGGCCTTTAACCCTTTTTAGGCGCAATGGCATTTGAAAACCGTGAATACATAAACACACTGAATGGGATAAGATATTGCTCATGTAAGGCCTTGTCGAGCGTTTAATTTCCTCACATGTCGATGATTTATCGATTATCGTAATGCTTCCAGCTGCTCATACTTTTAGAAAAAACATTCTCAAACCCCGTAAAGGCCTTCACCTTTTTTTTGCATCCCAAGCAACATTATTTTTGTAACGACGCTTTACACTAAAACGTGCTATAATTATCAAATTATTCAGCGTGATATTTTGACATTTTTTTCAGCAGATTGAGGCAAAGAATGATACTATGGAAAAATTTCCCTTGTGCCCACTCTCGACAACAAAGACATCAAACAGCAAACTTTTGATGTTTAGCATTTTAGGCCAAGTTTGAAATCTTGGCTGGCAAGTCTATTGTAGTTTCTGCTGGTTTATGGGTCATTAATGCTCTAAAAACTTTTCAATTTTTTCCTCTACACGTGCTTAACTCTCACGATTCAAATGCCACCTATAAACATTGTTTTAACTGATTAACACCTCTCCCAACCATTCATTCTTCTCTCTCTTTATCCCTTTAGTGATTTAATCCGAATTTGGTGTCGGGTATTTGCTGAAAGCCGGGGTATCTTAATCATCGCTACCTGGTGTCACTAGCCGTCCGGTGTGGACAGTCCCCAAAATGGTGTGTCCACTGTCTGGACTGGACAATCCAGTCAATTCCCAGTGACGTGAGGGAGCGCTGATCCCTGGCATCTGCCTCAGCTAGAGATGTGAACTCTTAAGCACGCTAGCAGACTGCGGCTGGTCAGACCTTGTGTCGGGTGTGAGTCGGGTTATGTATCGGGTTTGGGCCGGACTGTGGGATTATCTTGGAGCCGGCCACTGCTTAGAAGCCACACAAGTCCAGATTGTAATCCGGTGGATTCATGGGACGAGCCTATGTCTCCGCATTAGGCCACATGGAGACATGGGATATTTATAGACAAGTGTTTGCTTTATTGATTGATGGAGACCTCGTCAGGTAACGGCAGGACGTCTCGACAACAACACGAAATCCATTTTGTTAATATTGGAGACAATGAGGATGGATAGAATACAGTTTGATAAGACTTTACGCTGTCTACATTCTGATATGACTTTTTATACTGCCTACATTCTGATATGACTTTATACTGTCTACATTCTGATATGACTTTAGACTGTCTACATTCTGATATGACTGTAAACTGTCTACATTCTGATATGACTTTACACTGTCTACATTCTGATATGACTTTACGCTGCCTACATTCTGATATGACTTTACACTGTCTACATTCTAATATGACTTTACACTGTCTACATTTTGATATGACTTTACACTGTCTACATTCTGATAAGACTTTACGCTGTCTATATTCTGATATGACTTTACACTGTCTACATTCTGATATGACTTTACACTGTCTACATTCTGATATGATTTTACACTGTCTACATTCTTATATGACTTTACACTGTCTATATTCTGATAAGACTTTACGCTGTCTACATTCTGATATGACTTTACACTGTCTACATTTTGATAAGACTTTACGCTGTCTACATTCTGATATGACTTTACACTGTCTACATTCTGATATGGCTTTACACTGTCTGTATTCTGATATGACTTTACACTGTCTACATTTTGATATGACTTTACACTGTCTACATTTTGACATGACGACATGATCTCTGTATGAAGAAATCGTGCGATCCAGTTGAAGAAAATCTCCCAAAATTTCAGCCGTAATTTTTTAATCCGATAATTCTAATAAAACTTAACATTCTTAAATCAACCTCATAAATTCTGAGCCAAGGACTTCTATCTGATTTCACCCCAAGTGTGAAAGTTACAAAGCTATGAAGGACATTTGTTATTTGTCTTGAATCTATTAGATTTAGATCTAGGGGATCGCAGAAACGGAAGCCTAGAGTGCCCTAACAAGATGGCTGCATGGATGCCCACGGAGAAAGGTCAGTTTTGCAACAGCGTCATTAATTGTGTCAACAGCCTGGGGGTCACAGAGGTCGACGGCACCTCAACCAATCAGATTAGTGCTTCACCCTCAAGGTACCGGATGTAGTTTCGCGTAATGTTGACCTCACAGAATCGAGAATTCCCGCCAGCTTGATTGCGCGAATTGACTGATAGATTGATATAGCGCATACACTGCAGATTGATTATGCAATTTCTGGTCCAGTTTAAAGAACATTGATTCATGATCAACAAGAAAATATGCCGCATAAACAAATGGATGAAAATTAAATTATTAGCGAAACAACATCAAACATTGAGCTGAAATCAACACAAAAAGACTGGAAACCATATTTCTTAATTTGTGATCATAACCGTAATTTATTTCATTAACATTAATGAAGCATGTGCTCGGTTTATGGTCTTTAGGATATGATGAGAAGATATAATTTACATATACATAAAGAGAGAGAGAGAGAGAGAGGGGGGGAATGGGGGAAAGAAAGAAAGGTGGATAAATAAATAGAGGTGGGAGTGAAAAGAGAGAGAGAGAGAGAGAGAGAGAGAGAGAGAGAGAGAGAGAGAGAGAGAGAGAGAGACAGACAGACAGACAGACAGACAGACAGACAGACAGACAGACAGATATATATATATATATATATATATATATATATATATATATATATATATAGAGAGAGAGAGAGAGAGAGAGAGAGAGAGAGAGAGAGAGAGAGAAATAGTCTTTTTGATGTTTTCTCGAGCGATGGATGTGAAGTAAAATCCGAAGATATTTTTTTTCTCTCCTTAAAGATGAAGTGACTTTGATCGCAGCAGTAATGACTTTACTTTCAGAAACTTAGAACTGATAGAGTGATTACCCCTGCCGTTTCTTCAGCTCACTATATTTACTCCACTGGCCAAAATGATTGTTTCTCACAAGGGAATATTAAATACTGTCGCGAAGAAAATTGGTCCCAAAAGTATGGTTAAACCGGGAAGAATTTAGCCTAATTATTACTCGAAGAGTCGAGAATCTAGGAATATTTTTTCAAAGTTTTCTGGAACCCAAGACTTCCAAATTGTTTTTTTTTTTAAACTGGAAAACCTAGAAGATTGTGAAATCACTGAAAAGGAATTAATTAAAAGAGAGAGAGAGAGAGAGAGAGAGAGAGAGAGAGAGAGAGAGAGAGAGAGAGAGAGAGAGACAGAGAGAGAGACAGAGAGAGAGACAGACAGACAGACAGACAGACAGATACAGAGACAAAGAGAGAGACAGAGACAGAGGCAGAGAGGCAGACAGACAGAGAGACATAGTCAGAGAGAGAGAAAGAGAGACAGACAGACAGACAGAGGGGGACAGAGAGAGAGAGAGAGAGACAGACAGAGAGACAGAGAGCGAGAGAGAGAGAGAGAGAGAGAGAGAGAGAGAGAGAGAGAGAGAGATGTGTGGGGGCGGGGGAGGATTTTTTAAAATTTATTTTATTGGGAACGAGAGTGGGTACACATAATGCAACAACTTTTCTCTGATTCAGCCATTCAAACAATAAATCAAATGGCCCACTCTAAGAAATATTTATCTGACAGAAAATAAAACTAACAAAAAAAACAAAAAAATACCCTGCGGATCAAGTAAGAAAGCTGGCCCTGAATAGAAAAGACCAGAATAAAAGTGACACACGAGAAGTTGAATCTTAACCAGTCCGCAGACGTGCTTTAATTACATGAATATTTCATCAGAGATCTTGTAGCCAAGTAGTGACCTCAACTTCTGGAACAAGATCAGAGAGACGTCAACGAACGTTCATCTTGATTCCCGAAAATTTTGGTCAGTAAAACCCCGTACACACCGCTGAAAGCTTGGAATTTTTCTTCTTTTTAATCCATAGGACTAGACCAGACGTATCAGAAGAATTTATAATTTCATTTTAGTCGGCTGCCTGCAGATTGCCTCCAGGAATGGGCAATCAGTTAGCCGAGGTAAAACTTTCAAGAATCCACGTATTCGATTTTAAAAGAATAAAGAAAGTATTTCAACTAATGGAATCTTTGTAGAGTTTGATAGAAAACTGCATGCGGTGTTGCGGTGGAGGTCGTCTGCAAGTCTAGCCCTGCACAGCTCGCTCTGGGGCACGACAGGATCTTTTAATCAGACAGCGAATTTCTTATCAAGAGATGTTGGAACTTTCGAGCAATGGCGCAACATACAATGGCGTGTCTTAGAATCGTGCTGGGCGAGAAGATGGTCACAGTAATTGTTGAAAGTTTGACGTCAGTAGGATGGAAAGTAAAATGTTTTGGAATTAGGCCTGTTTGAGATGTGTAGATTTCGATCAGTGTAATTGGTTTCCTTTCACTGTTTAAGTCTAAGTGTATATAAAAAATGTCTGTTTGTCTGTTTTACCTCTCACTCTCTCTCTCTCTCTCTCTCTCTCTCTCTCTCTCTCTCTCTCTCTCTCTCTCTCTCTCTCTCTCTCTCTCTCTCACTCCCTCTTTGAGTCTTCCTTTCTCTCTAGGGCCTTTTTAGTGTGAGTCTCTCTATCTCCCTCTTTTTTCCCTTTGCCTATGTATTCGAACCTTTTTCGGCCCTCATCCTCCTCTTCTCTCTCTCTCTCTCTCTCTCTCTCTCTCTCTCTCTCTCTCTCTCTCTCTCTCTCTCTCTCACTCACTCTCTCTCTCTTTCCTTTCGTCTATTTCTATTTACTGTATATATCTTTCTTCTTTTTAAAATTCCCTCTCTCTTCTGAGTTTTCCTCTTCTTTGATGTACTATATATTTATGATTTATTATAGCGGTAGGTAGAAAGCTGTGTTATTATCAATTTTCTAAATCCGCCAACTTTCATATCTAAATTCCTGAAAAGCAGCGGATTAGAAACTTAAATATTTTTTTATACAGCTGGCTTTGATGTTTGATTTAAGAAAATTAAGATCAAAACAATGAAAGTATTCGGTTATGTATGTTTAGAAAAATAACATAATTACCAACAACTTCATCTTCAGCCTCACCCTGATCATCATTATCATCCTCATCATCATCATACTCATCCTCCTCATTATCATCATCATTATCATCCTCATCATCTTCAACATCACCCTGATCATCACCATCATCCTCATTATAATCATCACCATAACCGTCGTCCTTAGTATTATCCTTATCATCATCGTCATCACTATCATCATCATCATCATCATTATCACCACCATCCTGCTCCTCCTCCTCATCATCATCATGTTCATCACAGATGTCATGATCTCATTTATCTTCACTACCAACAAAAATAAAGACAAAAATAGGGGAAAAAACAAGGCTTGAAGAGCCATAAGCAACAAATAAAACAAGTACCTGCACAGAACACGAAGACGCAAGAAATACAAAAAGAAAATCATGGCAACTGTAGCAAGAACTCTTAACAAGCTAGAAGCTAAATTGCTCTCTTCCTACTATTTCAAGCGCTACTGCCATGCAACTTGTCTTTTTTTAAATTGTAAAACAGGAATCCACACATCCACACCGAACAGAAACAATACCGTTTGTCGAGAAGTATAGAGGCGTCGCTTGTGGCCTTGATACAATATCGTGCGCACCGCCTCGCATTTCAGAATCTGTTTTCACTTTTTTGATGTTACCTGCACACTGATGTAACTTTCCTCAAAATCATCATGACACCGAAGCTGAGAACTTTGACCTCTGACCCGATGGATTGCTTAATGCCTGATGCACACCAGGCTATCTAGCAGTCTTGCTGCTCACACGGCTGACTCGCTGAAAAGGCAGCGTCTCATCGGGCTGAGAGAGGCCAGGGAAATCTTCCACGCAGAGAGGTAATTTTGAAAGCTTCCCTAATGTCTCCACAGTCGCCTCGGAAGCCATTCCTGCACGGCTAAGGCGATTTATCTCACCGGGCCACACGCTAACGTTACATGCAGTTCTGCACAACTAAACTGGATATGTCCCCGCACGTAACGTCTAGCATGTCTCGTCCATACGGAGTTCCATACCTGCCTGATGGCATTAGGACCCGCCACTTGTGACATGATATACCCGGATTAGGCGGAGGTTTGAGTCCGCACCAATCATTGCCGCATGCGGATGATTTACATACGGCACCATCAAGATAATGGGAACCGACGTTCTGGACGGTTGCGTCGTAAAATCTTTCACTTGGTCGAAAACTCGTCGCTGTCAGATCAGATGACTTTCATGTGCTGCACGATATCTGGCTACCCGGTGTTTAATTCCGGTTCTAAGGTGGCGATAATTATAATGCTGATCCCATCCGAAGTTGATAATAACAGAATACATAAAGCGCTTGCCGTTAACTTTCAAGACGATGGGAAGAGACTGCCACTGACTACAATAGATAGGCTGCAAAGTTACTAGTGAACCGAATGTCTTTGTCAAGTTCCAGACATTTTCATTTTCATTGAAACACTTTGAAATCGAAGTTAATTCCAAGGAAGCTTTCAAACATGATAGGACATGCAGTGCATCGCAAGTTTTTATCAATAAACTTAATATATGGACGAGCTGAGTTGTTACATGTTAGGAAATAATAAGCATTTGTGGCTTATTATGTAAAAACTCTCTTTGTTTAAATAGTTTGATACCTTTAATCATCTTGTAGCTACAAAACAGAAATAGTGAGTTTTAACAAGGAGTTAAAGGTCGTTGAGATTTTACAGAACAGTTGACTTTATTTGTACAAACATCTTTTGAGATTGATAAAGCAAAATTCGTTGAAACCTTACAAATTCGCTTCGTTTGAATATATTGAATAATTGTATACAAATAAGTTTGGGCAGTTTCAGCGAAATCAAATTTATAAGCAAGGCAGTGGGAGGACTTTAGAATTATTGTTTTCCTCATTATCTGAGACTCAAAATTAAAACAGCAAATGATTTCTAAAAATAACCCCTATCAAATTGACAATAATTGGTCCTAGAAGTTACAGGACAATTGTAATCACCGACAGTGGGAGAAGCAAAGATGTCGTTGATGACATGTCATGATGTCACCGTGCTCGCGTGAGGTGTGAGCAGCTTACCTTACCTCCACCTCACCCCCTCCCCCTCCCCACTCCCCACACCCCACCTCGTCACTTATCTGATTAGCTCTAATGTTCCTGTCAGAAAACCCGCGATGTCTGCAGTCTGTCACGTCTAGATTGTCAACGAGAAATCGCGGGGAAAAAAAAAGTTAATACCTAAACCTGTCTAATGGCGCACACCGGCCGCGTCATCTTTAGTCACATCACGGATGAAGTGTAGCGTGAAAAAAACACGGAAAAGGTGCATAAGTGGAGAAGGTCCCCGCATGTCTCATTATTGCATAGATACGTTAGGAATCTGCGTCCGTTTTAAAGGATTTTAATTCATGTGATTCTCAGGCACAGATTTGAAGATAGAATAACCTTGGTGATGCGATACTTCCTTCTGCTCGTAAACAACACAATGATTCTAGTGTGGAGGGTTAAAGGTTAGGTCAAGGAAAAGTCTTCTCTACAACAACCTACGAGTGAAGCCAGACCCCTCGATAAATCCTACAAACCCCTTCGTGAAGTAAGGATTGTCGTCAAACACTAAGTACATAGCTGTAATATAAGACATAAACCAGGTGGGTGACGATAATGGTTGTTTTTATCGAGGGCCAAAATCTCTATACCTGCCAAATTTGTCTCTTCCTTCTGTTTAAAACATAGGCTCTTCCTCTTCCAAAAACTTGCATGCTCCTCTTCAGACGATATTCCAGAGTAAGACAGGTCTTCAGATATGTCACTCAGCAAGGTACAGCCATTCCACAAGCTTCCAGCCAAGCCTGTCTCCAGCTGCTCAGTGTAACAGACAAGTGGAGGGTGGATGAGTAAGACAGATCTACAGGTATGTCACTCAGCAAGGTACAACCATTCCACAAGCTTCCAGCCAAGCCTGTCTCCAGCTGCTCAGTGTAACAGACAAGTGGAGGGTGGATGAGTAAGACAGGTCTTCAGATATGTCACTCAGCTAGGTACAACCATTCCACAGGTTTCCAACCAAGCCTGTCTCCAGCTGCTCAGTGTAACAGGCAAGTGGAGGGTGGATGAGTAAGACAGGTCTTCAGATATGTCACTCAGCAAGGTACAACCATTCCACAGGTTTCCAGCCAAGCCTGTCTCCAGCTGCTCAGTGTAACAGACAAGTGGAGGGTGGATGAGTAAGACAGATCTACAGGTATGTCACTCAGCAAGGTACAACCATTCCACAAGCTTCCAGCCAAGCCTATCTCCAGCTGCTCAGTGTAACAGACGAGTGGAGGCTGGATGAGTAACTTTACCGAGCTGAATCTTATCTCCATCTGTTACAACACGAGCGACGGTTGGTTTCGAACCCGCACAAGTCATTTGATGATTGTTTCACATTGGGAGGGATAGAATTGGGATAATCTTGGTAGAAGAAACGTTCAATTGTCGGTGGTTTGCAACTTTTGTTGTGAGGGGATCATTTTATAACCATCTCTCGCCTGATGCCTATGTTGTTTTGCACACCGTTCTCCAATGTATCAGATAATGAAACTTGTAGGGAAGTAACATCTGAGGAACATTACATGATCTAGCCCAAGTTTTCCGCCGTCAACTCCAAGACTCAAACTCCAGACTCACTCATTAGTTATTGGGTGCGTTACCTCGCCACTACTAGAACACTCGATATTTTTCATTTTTAATAGATCATCCAACTGTGGTGGAAACCAATCAATGTGTTAAGCATGGAGCATTCGTTAAACTGTGGAAGCGCTGAAAGCGGCCGTCACAGATATGAAATACTGGTGCTACAGGAAACCATTCAATGTGTAAAGCATGGCGTATGCTGTAAACTGAGGAAGCGCTGGAAGCGGCTGTCACAGATATGAAATACTGGTGCTGTAGGAAAAATCAATGTGTAAAGTATGGCGTATGCTGTAAACTGAGGAAATGGTGAAAGCGGCTGTCACAGATATGAAATACTGGTGTTATAGGAAAAATCAATGTGTAAAGCATGGCGTATGATGTAAATTGTGGAAGTGCTGGAAGCGGCTGTCACAGATATGAAATACTGGTGCTACAGGAAACAATTCAATGTGTAAAGCATGGCTTATGCTGTAAATTGTGGAAGTGCTGAAAGCGGCTGTCACAGATATGAAATACTGGTGCTGTAGGAAAAATCAATGTGTAAAGTATGGCGTATGCTGTAAACTGAGGAAATGGTGAAAGCGGCTGTCACAGATATGAAATACTGGTGTTATAGGAAAAATCAATGTGTAAAGCATGGCGTATGATGTAAATTGTGGAAGTGCTGGAAGCGGCTGTCACAGATATGAAATACTGGTGCTACAGGAAACAATTCAATGTGTAAAGCATGGCTTATGCTGTAAATTTTGGAAGTGCTGAAAGCGGCCGTCACAGATATGAAACACTGGTTGCTATAAAAGTTTCTCACACTTTTCTGGAGCTCAACTAGCCGGCGAAAGCACCAAAACTAGGATAAATCACAGTCGCTTTCAAACCTAAACTGTAACAAAAAGCTCGTAAATGAACTCGGACTTACGCTTATCCTTACTGTATAACAGTTCCTTTACAAAAGTTACGGTTCTTGAACGTCTTTAATGAAGTGCTCAAGAACACAATATCCAGGAGAGATAAAAGCCTTCTGGTTATGAGCACCCCCGTCCCCGGTTAGAGATGGATTTATCCCGTGATGTAGTATGACTGCGGGATCTGTCTTGCCATCTCCCACAGCGCTTAATTATAAATTACAAGGCATGAGGCGATGACGGCTCAAACTGAACAAGATGGTCTGAAAAGTGAACATGATGGACGTATTGTAACTCGCTTCCATGCCAGGGTATTAGATTGGGAGGAGAAACCTGGGCAATGTCTCTAGAGAGTTCCGGCATAAAGAGATTTAGTGGGAGAGAGAGAGAGAAAGAGATTTAGAGACAGACAGAGACAGACACAAGGAGAGAGACGGAGAAACACACAGGGAGAGAGACAGAGAGAGGCGGAGAAACAGACAGAGAGAGAGACTGACAGGCAGACTGGGAGACTAATGAGAGGTTTCAGTCATTATAACCAGGGTTGTTTACAACTAATTTTGCTGACAAGAAAGAGTTTCACAACCCACAAGTTTATGTTTATAACGACGATCGTAGAAAGAAATGTTGATAGATGGGTGTGAAACATTGGCAAGATAATTGCTGAGACTATGTCTGGTATCAGCTGCGAAACTCCGTGAGCAACTTAGAGGACATGGAAGAATTAGTAATTTTTGTGATGCTTTCCTCGCCTGGTAGTCCCACTATATCACCAGTAAATGAGTAGTTGCTGAGTTGAGGAGTCGCTGCTTAACCCGAGCTAGTTCTTCACGAGTCAAAAGATAAAACTAGTCATTTCACTTACATACAGACCAGAGAAAACGTGCTTCTTTCACTCACATACAGACCAGAGAAAACTTGCTTCTTTCACTCACATACAGACCAGAGAAAACTTGCTTCTTTCACTCACATACAGAACAATGAAAACTTGCTTCTTTCACTCACATACAGACCAGAGAAAACTTGCTTCTTTCACTCACATACAGACCAGAGAAAACTTGCTTCTTTCACTCACATACAGAACAATGAAAACTTGCTTCTTTCACTCACATACAGACCAGTCAAAACTTGCTTCTTTCACTCACATACAGACCAATGAAAACTTGCTTCTTTCACTCACATAGAGACCAGTGAAAACTTGCTTCTTTCACTCACATACAGACCAATGAAAACTTGCTTCTTTCGCTCACATACAGACCAGTGAAAGCTTGTTTCTTTCACTCACATACAGACTAATGAAAACTTGCTCCTTTCACTCACATACAGACCAATGAAAACTTGCTTCTTTCACTCACATACAGACCAATGAAAACTTGCTTCTTTCACTCACATACAAACCAGTGAAAACGTGCTTCTTTTACAAAAACACATTGTATTATTACACAGCATTAATCAATAAAAAGAAGATGCAACTTTTAAGCGGGCGGTAGCAGAATTTAAAAAAAAACTTTGCACAATAATTGTTTAAAAAAAAAGTGCATCAACTATTTGACTGTCCAGAAATTCGGAAATTGTAGCCATTTATCGGAGCTTTCCGGTAATAAGGTATCACTCATATATCAATAATACACAAAATGGGAACACAATTTAGTTTTTGCAGAGGAAGATAATAATCCTCTTCCTTTATTTTTCTCTTGTTTTTCTATCAGTCTGACTGTCTCTCCTTCCACCCTACTCAATCTTCCTTGATTAAGATTATCATGGATCCAAGGAAAGAATCTATGTTGTTTGTGAATACACACAAACATATATACACATATACACATATAGGCATACACAAAGTCGTTCCCAGCCCAACCCCAAAGAGTTGACTCGCACTAGTAGGTCGGTGTGATCATCGGGCGTTCTTTATCTTTCATTCTTCATGTTTCATCCTTCATTATTCATCTTACGCTTACACTTTACTCTGTCAAACATCCTTGCTTCACGGAACATGACTCCAAGGGAAAAGACTGTATCCGCAGGTTAGTAGAATGAGTCTTTTCAAAGAAATCACCGAGCTAACAGATTCTTAAAAGCTGTGATGAGCTAAGATATGCAAATCTCCACAAAACTTACTGTCAATCATTATCTGTTTGAAAACACTGCATTACTGGTATGCTAATTTTTAGGTTGACTAACTATCAGTGTGTCCTTTCAAACTCTGATCCTTTTTTTCCCTCAGAAAGAATGAAACATAGATCTTCAGCTGCTTTTTGTGTCCATCTTTCCATTTTCCATAAGGATTTGCCTTAGTTCAGTAATTTGGTATTGTGTACACAAATGATTTCAGAGAGAGAGAGCGATATACAGAGTGGCTCAATGAATTCTGGTAGTAGCCTAAAGTGAGCCTTTTGTCTCCTCTGTCGCAAGTTTGATATCAAACAGATAGCAGCATAGAGAGATCAAAGACACAAAAACTAACAAGATCTATAATAATTATCATTGCGGATGGAAATAAATTCTTGTAAAACTAGGCTGTAAAGAAATTTTTAGAGAATAGGCTATATCAATCACCCAATGAGTGAATGAATCAATCAATCAATTTTATCGACATTGCGGACTTTTCTTTTAACCCAATACCTGTCAGTGTCAAGAAGGCGTAATTTCTTTCTAAAAACAGATTTTCACAAATTTAATTTGTCGGGCAAACATGCACGCTATCAGGAGGTCTTAATTTGACAATTCAATAAACAACAAAATTAAGGAGATTGGCCTTCACACACAGAGAGAGAGAGGAGCGAGGAACAGATTTCTATTAGCTTGGGGGGGTGGGGGGGGGTTAACGTGACAAGTGGGAGCCTGATGGAGGCAATGTCGAGGTAATTGGATTAAATGCGAGATATATTACATTAATTTACACAACTTTAAGAACTTCGTGTAATTGAGGGGGAATAACGTGGAGGATCTGAGCCAAGCTGAGATAGAGGCCTGCAGCTAAAATTAATTTATCCCTAGTGCCATATTTCTCATTTATTCAGCGATGGCTATTTACAGCAATTTTTTTTCCGCTGGAGATAATATCTTTAAAAAAAATTATGCGAAAGCTGAAATCTTCAAATTTTAGTGTTATGATAATGTATTTTATTTTTGAACATTTCTCGTTTTGAGAAAAGTTGTAAAACTGGAATGAAACAGGATTTGGGTT
>JAWDGP010000212.1:0-12500 GCA_033675545.1 Elysia crispata | reverse complement strand
CTCCTTCCCCCCAAGCCAAACAATCAGACCCTAAAAATAGCTTTTGCCCGGCTGTCTTAGTTACCGATAGTCTGTCTCTATCAAAGACACAAACATTCATACATACCCTAAAAACAGCTGTTGCCCGGCTGTCTTATTTGCCAACAGTCTATCTCTTTCAAAGACACAAACATCCATACATACTAACAGCGTCTCTCCACTGTACAGCGCACATCGGCTAATGTGGCAACACAAGATAGATCTAGTATGCATCACTCCAGTCTACGATGTCTACAGCAAACTGATACTGTTTACTTCCCGATTATCGGTGCGATATTCCGAACCTTACAGAAGGAACTTGTTTATGTGGATCATTAAGTATGACCGTCATTTTTTTAGCTCTGACTTCCAGATTCGATACATACACAGTACAGATAAGGAATTATTTTGATATAGGAACTTTTGCCACTAACATAATCATTCTTTACATCATAGGCAATATTGCTATCATAAACCTGAACTTTAATATGAAGTTAAGAATTAACATTTTGAATTTATCATTTTGTTATCCTTTAGAAACATTCTCTAGTTATATTCCTACGTTTTCGGAACTTTAAGCTCTGTGAAGAGAAGTTTATCAAATGCTTAGACTTGAGTGCCGTGTGCAAAACTTTCAACGAAACATAATGGACAGAGTTAAAAAGCGTACCATACTAGTCATCTTTTATATCTTATGCTTGCTTTGTTTCCAATACGCTAGATTCCAACCGACTCCACCCCAGCCAACTTCCCCCAGACAATCTCTATGTCTATCTGATGTAATCCAGTGAATCTCGCCATTCATGGCGGAAGATGTGACGTGTTGAGGAGACTTCTGCTTGAGTCCGTGACGCCTAGAAGCTGGGAGGTAACTCTGGAGGTTCTTACAGTTTAGCCCGCAAGAGTTCTCTCAGGTTGTTGTGGTAAGGTCACGCACTGTCAATCCCTCAGCACCGACCAGGTTTTATTCTTCAGCTCACAGCCTGGAGCTTGCTGGTCAGGAAAAGTTCTGAGAGATTGTTTATAATGGTATTAGCCGCCATTGTGTAGGCTTCAAAGATTTGAGAGAGGATCTGACTTACGTGATTTAGGTCAGACCTGAACTCTGTGAAGGTTTTATTTCTCTTTCACAAATAGATTTTTTATGATGTGATTTTTTTTTCCCCATTATTGTTAAGAACATTATTAATGTAACTCAAGTTTTTGTTGATGTGTGAAGTATTAATTTGTAAATGAGGACAAAGGTCTAGGTAGGTGAATGGGGCAGGGGAGAGACTTTTTTAATAGAATAAAAGGGGTTAAAGAATGGTTGAACTAATGGAAAGGAAGAGGAAAGAAACCCAGGCTAATCCCAGCGATAATAGCAGCCTCTTATCAGTTACTTAGCAAGGGGAAGCTACCGGAACAGTCTGCCGTCCAGGTATTAGGGTTGCCGCGAGGGGCATCAAGTGGCCGACCCTAGTGCTCTCCCATTGCTTAAGTCAACAGCGTCCTTAGCAACCGCGGCTGTCAGCACGTGAGGCTGACACAGGTAGGGCCACACCAGGCCAGACCCGGAAGTTCTTCTTCAGACTGACCGGAAACAGAAATATTGCCCGGAGGAGTGCCATTTGCTGTTGGTAAAGCAGCCATTATGGGAGAACATGGCTGTGGCATAGCATGAGTGGCAAAGGTGTGGGAAAATAATAACATGACGTGGGTTTAAAGATATTATGTTCAGGTAATTTTTGTCCGGCGGCTAGTGGCGGTGTTGAGAAATGTTTGTGTGAATGTCAGGGTTACGATTGTGCTATTGTCACTCTGACGTCACCCGGGTTGTAAAACCAGCGTAATCCACCGACATAGATTGCGCACTTGTTTTCATCAGAATAACAGGCTGCTTGCATCACCAACCATCCATAGACAATATTGAATATAGGATAATGTTGTGATGTGGCGGAAGGAAAAAAATATCTCAAGTTTGGATGATAAAAATCATGAGCATGAGGGACTCAAATGCTCCTTGAATGTGTCAATAGGTTGGGAACGCTTTTTGAACAAGACATGTCAAAAACCTGACAAGTGAGCACAATCAAAATATAATTAATTGAACAAATTGAATAAATTAAATAAGTACATTAACGTCCTCGTAGAGACAAAAACAAAAAGAAAATTTATAAATTAATTAGGCTAAAAAAGAATAGGCGCGAAGAAACTAAAATTAATGTAAGTGTATTTAAGAGATAAAAACTGGACATGTCGTTTTGATGAAAAGATATATAAAATATGGATTTAAAACTTGTAGATATACAACCCATAGCTATACAACACACACACACACACACACATATATATATATATATATATATATATATATATATATATAGTATCCTAAATTTAACGCTACACTTTTCAAGAATACACCGCCAAAAAGCATACCGCTGGACGGTGTATACGCAAGCATTCAACGTCCCGCATGCAGAACTTTACTGAAACGCTTAATTACATCTTTCTTCTGAACTTCTCTTAGCTGATCTTTATCTTGTTCATTCATTTGTTCAATTTTTTGACATGCACATATCATTTATCATCTCGCTCAAGGTTTATTGACAGGTTTACTCAACCGGCTCTTTCCAAGACACCGATTACTGTGTCAATATTTTCCGCCCGTAGTTCTATTATTTCCTAATGCGTTGTTGTGGTAACACTGAGCCAAGAGATATCCTGGCATGAGAGACGATGTTTGAGACAGCTGCACTTGCTGAAGTAATGAATTATTAATTTCTTCCACACTCCTTCTCCTTGCGATGATGCGTGGAGTTTCTGAGCAAGTGTTGTTTTCCTAGATCTAATGAAAATTGATGTAAAGGGATGCTAATTGTCGTGAGTAACGGTGCAGCGAGAGAAGTTGAGTTTAGATCTCTCTCCCTCTCCCTCTCTCTCTCTCTCTCTCTCTCTCTCTCTCTCTCTCTCTCTCTCTCTCTCTCTCTCTCTCTCTCTCTCTCTCTCTCTCTCTCTCTCTCCCCCCCCTCTCTCTCTCTCTCTCTCTCTCTCTCTCTCTCTCTCTCTCTCTCTCTCTCTCTCTCTCTCTCTCTCTCTCTCTCTCCCCCCTCTCTCTCTCCCCCCCTCTCTCTCTCTCTCTCTCTCTCTCCACCCTCTCTCTCACTCTCTCTTTCTCTCTCTCTCTCTCTCTCTCTCTGTCTCTCTCTCTCTCTCTCTCTCTCTCTCTCTCTCTCTCTCTCTCTCTCTCCCTCTCTCTCTCTCTCTCTCTCTCTGTCCCTTTCTTCTATCTCTCTCTTTGTCTCTCTTTCTCTCTCTCTCTCTCTCTCTCTCTCTCTCTCTCTCTCTCTCTCTCTCTCTCTCTCTCTCTCTCTCCCTCTCTCTCTTGTACCAGCACCGTCTTTGAATTAGCCCAGAAGAAGAGACGTACACAGAGCAGCAAACATGATGCCGCTAATATTATTCGTGTTTAATGAGCCAGAAACCAGTTTGCGAACCACAAGAAAGACTCTGTAATGAACCACACTGGGAGAAGTTGCTCCATTCAGCTCGGCCGGAAAGAACATGGGACATGTATGCTCTTTTTTTTGGACAGAAATTTGTCATCACAGTTGTGTTAGGGGCGAGTATATGCGCAGCTGTACAATATCGTCCGGAGACGAAAAAAAATGTGGTTTATTTGTAAAATACACTAAAGTTGGAGGAACAAAACCAAAAAACAAACAAAAAAAAAAAACCAAAACTACGATGAGTAATTTTAGTCCAGTGACTTCTCACCGGGCTGCTCCAAGCTGACGTTCATCTAGCAGAAATCAAGACAGCACCTCTATAGATGCTAACTTAGGATCTCACCCTTGGGGTTCCGCCATTCCCTAGAACAACTTGTTTGATATACACAAAAACCACCTGATCACTTTGATTTGTACGGGATGTATCAAACAATCAAGCCACGAAAATCAAAAAAAAAAAAAAAAAAAAAGAAAAAAGAATCAAGATTTTGGGTCAAAAATTCGTTTCAGCTAGATATGTTACTTGTGTACGTTGATATGATCTGAACTGGTTCAAGTATTAATCATTGCACAGTCAAAGACCAAAAGTTTAAATTATGCCTAGGGATGAGAGACAGTACAGGGTTGTGTCTCAGAGCAACACGCCCAGCAGTGGTCATACAACTACCAAACTATCTGCGTTGCAACTCCACTCATGACTTTTAAAAATAAAAAATGGACATGACCATCAACAAAATTATCCCCCCAACCCACTCTCCCTCCCTCCTCTTTGATTACATGGATCGCGTTCAGGTCAAGGTCAAGCACGACTGAAGATTAAATTAGTTGATACCACACTGTGGGATGTATTAACAGGTTATCCGCTTCATCCTCTCTGACGTCACTGTTCGAGGCTGAAACAGACGGGCCGCTTTCCATAAGTTTAGACAACGCATATTGTGTTATGAAATAATGATAGGGAATGGCAAATGCCGGCATGAAAAGGGTAATAATGATAGGTCTCGCATGGATTAATTATTCAGTACATTGAATAG
Source organism: Elysia crispata (assembly GCA_033675545.1). Classification (NCBI taxonomy): domain Eukaryota; kingdom Metazoa; phylum Mollusca; class Gastropoda; family Plakobranchidae; genus Elysia; species Elysia crispata. The sequence goes on along the minus strand of JAWDGP010000212.1, from coordinate 7,960 downwards.
AACAAAATGCTCCGTCTCTCCCTTTCTCTCTTCCTCTTCCTCTCTCTCTCTCTCTCTCCCCCTCTTACTCGCTCTCTCTCGGTGTCTCCCTCTGTCTTTGTCTGCCTATCTGTGTGTCTGTCTGTCTATCTGTCTGCCTGTCTGTCTGTCTGTCTGCCTCTGTCTCTCTCTATCTCTCCTCCCCCCCCCTCTTACTCTCTCTCTGTGTCTCTCTATCTCTCTCAGTCTGCCTATCTGTGTGTCTGTCTATCTATCTGTCTGCCTGGTTGTCTATCTTCTTTGTCTGTCTCTCTTTTTTTCCCCTTGCATTGCTATTACTGCAGGGTTTTTTTTGCCTCTTACAAAACAATTGCTTGTGTGCTGTAGATCTGTTTTTCTCTCCCATAATTAAATGGAAGGGTGAGGCCTCTAGTTGTGAAGCAATTCACTAAACGGTTTACCATACTTACATCATTTGGTGAAAAAACAACAGGAAAATTTAGATTTCAAAATCAGATATCATTCAAACTTTGAGGTTGACGCGGTTTATCGGGGATGACATTGATTAGTTTATTGAATACCTTGCTGAATGTGACACATAAACAATTAATAGAGAAATCACACATGTGAGTGTTATTATTTTGTTTAGTCACGTACCAGGTACCAGCGGCTCTCAGCTATCCGGTTGTCGTGGCCGAGTGGTTAAGGCGATGGACTAGAAATCCATTGGGATCTTCCCGCGCAGGTTCGAATCCTGCCGACAACGATTATTTTTTCTAGGTGTGTGTTTTTTTGTTTTTTGTTTTTTTAATTTTTAATTTTTCAATTTTTTTGTAGGATGACTTTGGCTCCAAACCTGCTTAAGCATCCGCCTTAAGGAATTTTCAACAATTGATGTTTAATACATTTAAAATGGGAATCTTCAACAGGTGATATTGGGTGAATAAATGGAGCCACTTGTCTCTTTCATACCTTCGGCTTGTTTTCTTGTTTGTCTTGTTTTCCGCTTCTTATTTTCGCTAAGATATTACTAATATGTTCTATCCTCATCTTTGGCTCTATAGCCTTTACTTGAAACTTTTTTTTTCCGACGCCTTTCGGTTATGTCCGTATCTCTTTTATATGTATTCAGTCATTTTCTTTATCACTTGTTATCATAAAGGTGTTTTAATTTGTAGAAAAACTACTGATTCATTAGTACTATTTTGATCCAAAAACCGAAGTGAAAAGGCAGCTTATGATCATCTTGATTTCCCTTAGTAAATATACCTCGTTGTATAATGATCTCCAGGTTTTTTCCCGACAAAAGCATACTTTCTTGAAGAGGAGAGAGAAAGAGTTCCACAGGAAACAACAATAAACGTTGAGAACAAAGGAAACAGATTCAAAGACGACAGAGATAAAAGGATAAATATACCGTATTCATAACATGATTTCAATAAAGCGAGAGAGAGAGAGAGAGAGAGAGAGAGAGAGAGAGAGAGAGAGAGAGAGAGAGAGAGAGAAGGGGGGGGGGGGGTGGGGGGGGGAAGGGTTAAAAAAAACGTGTATCGTGGAAAGACTGCTGTAGTAAGACGGAGACACAGAATAAAAAAAACAACTAATCCTTACGGAAACAAAGAACTCTTAGGCTAAATTGAATCGAAAAATAAAGAGGAGCAATTGATTATCTCAAGAAAGAGAGCGGGAGAGAGAGACAACGATAGAGACAGAAAGACACAGAGAGGGAGAGACAGACAGACAGACAGAAAGAGAGGGGGGAGAGCGAGACAGAGATATAGAGAGTCAGACAGAAAAGAGACTGAGACAGAAACAAAGAGAGAAAGAGAAAGTGGTCTGACCTGTCTCAGCGCATCATGCAATTAGAAAGATAAGGGTTAGCCTGGATTAGCTGAGAGATGCCCCACACAGGAAATAGGGAGATTTCGAGAAAGTTCCTCCAATCAGGTCGCTGGACCTTGGAACCTCGACACCAATCAACTCAGATTGGGGGCAACTCCGATGGATGGATGGAGGGGAGGGGAAGAGAGAGAGAGAGAGAGAGAGAGAGAGAGAGAGAGAGAGAGAGAGAGAGAGACAGAGAGAGAGAGAGACAGACAGACAGACAGAGAGACAGAGAGACAGAGAGACAGAGAGATTGAGGGGGGTGAGGGGGTTGTGTCAAGATACGGGCGGACAAAGGGGTGGGGAAGACTGTGCTAGTCACATAGCCTTTGACCTCTTCATTTATCATCGTTGGTTGTCAACATCGATATAGCTCAATGGCATGGATTTATCAGTTGCAGACGTCAAAATCGATACAGTCCGCGTCATGGATGAAGATTCCCGGAACAACAAAGAGGGAACTGGGTGGTTTAAAAATTCAGATCTAGAGACAGAAAACAAAACATGACATGGCAGAGGAATCTGGCTGCTTTATAAATGAATATAGAGACAGACAAAATATGACATACTGTTTTATAAATAGAGACAGAGGCAGAAACAACGCATGACATGGCTGAGAGAAAAGTGGCTGGTTTAAAAATTCAGATCTAGAGACAGAAAACAAAACATGACATGGCAGAGGAATCTGGCTGCTTTATAAATGAAAAAGAGACAGACAAAATATGACATGCTGTTTTATAAATAGAGACAGAGGCAGAAACAACGCATGACATGGCTGAGAGAAAAGTGGCTGGTTTACAAATAAAGATAGAAACAGAAAACAAAACTTGACATGGCAGAGGAATCTGGCTGCTTTATAAATGAATATAAAGACAGACAAAATATGACATGCTGTTTAAATAAATAGAGACAGAGGCAGAAACAACGCATGACATTACTGAGAGAAAAGTGGCTGGTTTACAAATAAAGAGAGAGACAGAAAACAAAAGATAACATGTCGGAGACAACACTGGCTTCCTATAAATAGATCTAGAGACAGAAAACAAAACACGATATGACAGAGAGAAGAGTGGCTGTTTTATTAATAAATATACAGACAGAAAATAAAACATGACACGGCAGAGAAATCTCCCTGTTTTATAAATAAATATGGACACATAAAACAAAACAAGACATGACGGAGAGAAAACTGGCTGTTCAATAAATAAAGGTAGAGACAGAAAACAAAACATGACCTAACAAAGAAATCTGTCGGTTTTATAAAAAAAAAAAAAAAATATAGAGACAAAAAATAAAACATGACAGAGCAGAAAGAGGAATAATTATCAAAGGAATGTCATAGATGGTAGTTTGGCTAACTCAGAAATTCTAGTTGAAACCACCACCACTAGAAATAACATGGTCTCCTAAGTTGATATGAAACTAGCATTGAAGAAAAGAGCATTGGAAACTAATGGACAACCTCAAAACTAGTTATGTAGTTGGCATAGAAGAACAAAGCATTGTACTGACTGATGTCATGTCTTCTTGTTGCATCCGTTGATTTCTCTTCCATATCCATGACATTTTAGACTGTCAGTTTGATTGACTATCGATTATTGATAAATGACCCACTTGAACTTCTCTATTGTTATACTATGATAAGACGGGAGTAAACGGCGAACAGTGATCCTGACAGGTTTAGCTTCAGAAACCAAAGATTGTTTCGCTATTTTTTGTTTACAGACAATCAAGAATACCGGTTGGGGCCTGGTAGAAACGTGTTAAGATGGGCATCTCTAAAGACGATCGCTGCCAGCCTGACTTTTGTTATCAGCTGCAAAGCGATGAGCAATCTCGCAACTTCCGGTTCCGAATGTGGGAATCTTCTCCCTCTTCCCTCCTCCCTCTTCCCTCCTCCCTTCCCCTTCTCACCTCTTTTCCCCCACGAAACACTAGTGATAGGCATAAACACACATACTATTTGATGAGCGAAATTTTCATGACTTCATACATATTTTTAAAATCACGTCATCCACTCCCCCCTCCCACACACTCACTTTAGAAAGTGACTGGCATAAACACATACACACACAATTTGAAACGATAAAACTGCACAATTTCTATTATACCAATCACGCCATATATCTACACAAGAACAGATGTTGCGACTGAGGAAATCTCAGCTAACTATTTGCACTAATGAACGCATCCAATTTAGATTCGTAAGTTTAAAAAAAAATTATAATAAAAAAAAAAGATTCAGAGAAATATCTAGGGAATTTCCCGATGTAACGAGTTAGTCAGTCTAAAATTCCAGGTAATCACAGTAGAGGATCTAGATATTGATTTTAGTTACTGTATCTATCGTACTCTTCATGAGATCTAGTTAGCTGTCTGGATGAGAGATGAGTGGATTTGATTAGTTAAGGACCAGTCATACCACACAAAAGGAGAGCAAGGACTCTCTCTAACTAAACAAATGGCAATCAGGTGATAAAAACAAAACAAAACAAAACAAAAAAACAAAAAAAGCAACCGCTTTCCTCTTCTGTTTATAGTCGGGCACGTATCCTTTGCTTTGTTATTCTCGGTACCCATTCTTCGTTACCGTCATTGTTCACAACATCATCTGCTCTGTTATTAGAATAATTACTGTAAACAAAATCATCACCACTACTATCATCATCACCTACATCACCACAATCATCATATGCATTATCATCATCAATATCATCATCGCAAACATCACCACCACATCTCCACTATTATATTTAACATCATAATCACATCATCATCATCATCATTATCCCCACCATCATCCTCATTATCATCATCATCATCATCACCATAATCACATCATCATTCATTATCATTATCACGACCGTCATCCTCATTATCGTCATCATCATCATCAACTCATTATCATTACCCTCTATATCATGGCCAATATCAAACTCATTATCATCAACATTATTATCATTATCGTCTTCTTGATCATCATCATGATCATCATTGTAAACCTCGGAACATTCTTCTACTTTCTCTGTAACATCAATCAAGCCATCTTTATACAACCTGGTCGACTGAACTACTCCTCTTCCCCATCATATACATACAGCATCATTACCTAACAACCTCTACATCATTATACTTATTCTCCATCATTCTTGTTATCATCGGCATAAAGATTATTTATTTGTTTTTAAATGTTGATTTCTTTTTACTTTGACACCTACTGTTTTTAACTTATTGTCCGCACAGATGTGCATCACAATATATACATATATATATATATATATATATATATATATATATATATGTATATATATATGTGTATGTGTGTGTGTGGATGTATACATATACACCAATAGTTTGATACATGAAATGCACAAACATTACGAATGATTATGCCACGACGTTTTAAGCTCGCTAACGTGTTCTGTTTTCATACCTTCAAACACGCGCCGTAGTACTTCACGAATTTTAGCTAAAATTTTCTATCCCAAGAATGTAGATTGTTGGCATCTCAAAGTCCCGGCGTTAGAACCCAGAAAGGTTTCTCGTTTAGAATGAAGTAATTTTATTTGAACTGGTAATTAAATTCCAAACCCAGTCTGCAGTCTTTAGCAGTTCACCCTGTGAGTAGTACTCCTTGTACCAAGCAATAGTTTATATTCTTCAACCAGCAGCTACTGCCCCAAGAAGTAGAATATTGATTAGTTCCTGTTGTTTTTATTTTTCTTTTTTTAAATGTTAGCGGGAGAAGTGCGGACAACATAGATCAGACGAAGTTAGAGAAACGGACAGAACATTAGTTTGCTGATTTAATGCGTTCAGTATTACATTAGGTTTGATTGTGTTCAAGCCATTAAAACATTCTATGACTTTTATACCTTCTCTGACTTTCCTGACCCTTCAAGAACTTCATCCAGAATTACTTCATGTTCAACTGAAAGATGTTATACTTTCTATACGTAAATTGCCTTAGGTCTGATCTTAGACTTGAAGGCTATCGTTAGTTCATTTAGTCGGCTCACCATAAATTTATCTAACTGCCGTTTGGATATTCTCAAATGTATTATAACTCTTGTTTATTCTGTGCTTTCTTTATCTACTTTTAAATCCTCCTTATTTTCCGTTGCTTGATTGAGGAAATAAAGAAAATCATTAAAATGGAGACTATTGTTTGGCTGATTGGAGATAGGAATAAAAGACTTAGATTTACACGATTGGGGCGAGACAGTCGTGTACTGGGATTACGCTAGGCTCGATAATGTTCCCATCAATCAATTGGGTGTTTTTCTTCTCGAGATACAGTACACGAGTGTAAGTCTCTACAGCCGGATCCAACTATCACATCCCTCACTGTTCCCGTCCTATTTGCTTACAACATTGGGGTTCGAACTCTGAACTATAAAGAATTGTTACAACTAGACCAATACTCTACCCATTATTGTTACAACTAGACCAATACTCTACCCATTGAGCAAAAAAATTCCTCAAAAACCCCAAAAACAAATCGAACGCAAATTATGTCATTCTTTGTGCAACATTCAACTTAGATTTACCCCCACCCCTTAGCCCACACCACACTACCTTTGCCCGCTGTCAGCTTTCAAGATTCCTCTTTATTTTTCATTTCAACAATAATATTGTGTGCTCTAATCCACCCACCGCAGTAGAAATGTCTTCCCTTAGGTCTAGATTTCAGTTTACAATAAACAACGGCGATGAAATACTTAGTTGAACCGAGAAGAAATACCATTCCCTGGGTCTAGATTCCACTTTACATTAAGACAACCCTCAATGATGTGAACTGAAATTTTCTTAGATGCTTAACACTAAAAGCAAAGCGTGCGAATGTCTTTACGGTTTTTTTGATAGTTGTAAATAATGCCACTGTTGAATGGCTCATATTGTCACTTGTGTTTTTCCCTTTACCGCATAGGGCCGTTGATTCAGGGTTTTTTTTTTATGACGACCGTTCCTAATGCTCTTTATGATCTTGTTTGTCTTCACCCAGCTAGCTTGGTGCCATTTTTGTTGTTGTTGTTGTTGTTGTTGTTGTTGTTGTTGTTGTTGTTGTTGTTGTTGTTTCTTGCCTCCTTGCCATCTCTCTCTTTCTCTCTATCTCCCTCTCTCTATCTCTCTGTCTTTTTTCCCTCTTTTTCACGTTTTATCTATCCCTAACTCTTTCTCTCTCTCTTCCCCTCTCTATCGTTCTTTCTTTCTCTCTCTCTATCTCTCTCTCTCTGTCCCTCTTTCTCCCTCTTTGTCTGTCTCTATCTCTCTGTCTCTCTCTATTTCTCTGTCTCTCTCTAACTCTCTGTCTCTCTCTATCTCTCTGTCTTTCTCCCTCTCTCTATCTCTCTATCTCTCTCTATCTCTCTCTATCTCTCTCTCGCTCTCTGTCTGTCTGTCTCTGTCTCTGTCTCTCCCTCTCTCTCTCTCTCTCTCTCTCTCTCTCTCTCTCTCTCTCTCTCTCTCTCTCTCTCCCTCTCTCTCTGCACACACCATCCGTCCTCCCATTAATCGCCAGGGAGGCCACACTTGTAACTGAATGTAAGCAGCAACAACAATTACTGTACTCACAATCAGATCACTTCTCCTCACACCAGGATGGGGTCCGCCTGTGTTGACCGCCGTCCACCCTGTCCTGCTCGCAGTGTCAGTGCAATTTGTTGTCCACCGGTCCTCGTAAATCTAGTTTTACTTGGTTCGGTCACTCTTGAAGCATCTAGAGATCTCTGAACACTTTGTCTTGTTTACACAGGCGAGAAAATTGTCTCAAGTTCTGTCTTCACTTCTTGGGATTCTCTGAAACAAATGAAACATAGATTTGATTAAAAAGCACAGCGGGGGGTTTAAGAGGGTTAAGAAAATGAGGAGAGAGTCAAAGAGAAAGGGGTCAAGAGTGGAAGATAGAGAGTAAGGGAGAGAGAAAGAGAGAGAGAGAGAGAGAGAGAGAGAGAGAGAGAGAGAGAGAGAGAGAGAGAGAGAGAGAGAGATGACAAGGAGGCAAGAGTTACGTAAACAAAAAGAGAGACATGGGGACAGAATTAATACTCATGACAGTAGAGAGAAAGAGTCGAGAGAAAAAGTTCTAAAGATGACG
>JAWDGP010000209.1:0-41797 GCA_033675545.1 Elysia crispata | reverse complement strand
TCTGAGGTCTAAGGAACAGATAGCTAAATAAACAAATTTAAAGGAAAATAACCGAAAAAAACTGGACCTGAAATTAAAGTAAAACAATGAACTCCACCCATAAATGACTCAAAATAGAAAGAGAAAGGGCAATAAATGCAACATTAAAAACCAAACTGAAAATAACCAGTTTTAAACTGAAATAAGAAATTAAGGAAATAGGACGGAAAACGGCAATCAGTGCAGTATTACCTGACATATCGACGGCTGAGACTATAACAATTACACTTAAAAAAAAAAAAAAGACACGCAGAGCACGGCATATTTTTTATATAAGAGACTCATAGCTAATGCTGAGAGCAATAAATTTTACCAACAAAAAGAAAAGAGAGGGTGAGGTGATGAACAAATGGACGGTACATTAGCAGAGAGAGAGAAAAAAAAAATATATATATATATATACATATATATATATATATATATATATATATATATATATATAGAGAGAGAGAGAGAGAGAGAGAGAGAGAGAGAGAGAGAGAGAGATTGATTTATTTATTGTTTATTTGTTGGGTTTCTCACCCTTCACAAACATAAAATAAAATTAAACAATTTAGATTAACATTTTACATTTTTACATCTCAATATCATTAACATAGAACATACACAATATGCTCTTCTCAAACACTCTCAGAATCCATCTTCACAAAATGATCTCTAAGTTTAATGGAATGATACAAATATTTCGTGACGTGGAATTGGTAATTTTTTGTTTGACATAAGATGGGTTGAATTGAACGTGCATCTGTTTTTCAGAAATTTCTCAGGTAGATATGTCAAGGGCAAATTCTCGTTTACCTTGCAAACTAATAATATTTGGTGTTCATCTTTAATATCCTTTTTACATAGATGGCATAAATGTATATTTATATTGTTGGAATACTTGTATCTATGACACAGTATATTCGATACACCTAGCCTGAATCTTATTAGTGTTGTTTGTAGCGAGAAAGGTAGGGTTCTATGAAAAAGGAATGAATTTAGGTAGATCATAGATTTAAATGATGAGTAGAAATGTAGGTGAGGATCTGAGGTTAATTTTCCATACCAACTTTGCTTAAATACATCACACAGTCTTTCTTTAAGTGAATTACAAAATGCTTTTTTCATTTCCAACACTCTGAAATAGGCATACACATCCAAAACCATTTGAATACAGAAAATATTTCAAATCATTTATCCACGAATTAACATTCTTCTCACTCATTCTTCTAATCATCTCATATGCTTGTTTGTCTCATGCATTTTCAGCAATTTCAGCCAATATTTTACACAACGTATTTTGTGGTTAATATACAATGGGTATCTTGCTGTTTCACCATAAAGTAGAGTATTTGAAGAGTGGATTGACACCTTTAGGAATTGCTTCAGCGTTGTTGTATGTACTTGTTCAATAGGTAAGTGTTCCTGCAAGCCCCATAATTCACTCCCGTAAGCAAGTATAGGTTCTACCTTAGAGTCGAAAAGTGTAGAGAAAAGTTTAATGTCATTGCATGCTAATCATTTCAGTGATTTTATAATACAGAAACTTGCTTTCTTGGCTTTAGTGACTAGGTCTTTAACGCAATTTGTGAGGCTCATTCGTGTTGAGAAATCAATACCAAGGTATTTGTATGAATTTACAATCTCTAATTTTGTATTTCCATAAGTCCAGTTTTCATGCTTGCTTAGGTAACCACCCTTTCTGAAAATCACGATTTTACTTTTATCTTTATTAACATGCAAGCCTAGTCTCCTTGATTGGCTATACAAAACATTTAGCTTATTCTGGAGACCTGTAACAGAATCTGAGACCAGTATTACATCGTCAGCAAAATGCAAATGGTGTATAGTATTCATGTTAGGTAACAATTGGATACGATGACTTGTTTCTGTATTTATGTTACGACTTAACTCTGAGATGAAAATACTGAACAGCAACGGGGCTTAAGAGGCATCCCTGTTTTAAACCTACTGGACAATCAAAGAAATCAGTTATTTCGTGATTATTTCTCACAGCTGATGATACATTACTATATATGCCTCTTATGGCCGCAAATATTTTTCCCGAGACTCCGTAACGTTTCAGACTGTTGAGAAGTGCATCTCTGTTAATGGAGTCGAAACATTTTTTACAGTCAATAAATGCCACGTACAGTTTTCTGTTTCGAGAGAATTGCTTTAAGATCATGGCGTAAAGAGTAAATATATGGTCTACAGTGGAATACTTTTTTCTGAATGCCGCCTGTTCTTCTGGTATTATTTCGAGGGAAGTGGCGAGTTTTGTCAGTCTTTGATAACAAAGTTCTATCTGTGAAAGCGACAGATAGATGCTAGCTTTCAATTTTATTGTGATTTAACATGCAAATAAAGAGAAAGACATTTTTTCCCAGGTTGTGGTAGATCTAATCCACAAGTATATTTATTCTGTAGAGTGGTTAAAAGTAAAATCAATTACTATTATAAAAATGACGGATGGTGAGCTCTGTACAATGAATTTAAATCACTTAATGAATACCATAGCATTTACGTAAACTCTGATTGTATTGAATGCAGGAGGTATTCACAACATGAACATTATGAAAAAAAAAACAAAAAAAAAAAAACAACAAAGATAGATACATAGAGTGTTATACAGAGTTTATTCAGAGAAATGCAAATTATGATAAAAAAAATTTTTTTTTTTAATTTCTAATACATACTGTTTCCTAAAAAAATTACACAAGAGTATTTGATTCAAGAATTAATTTAATCTCTTTAAAACCTGACATAGATTTTGGTAATCATCCAAATAGAACACACTTTACAGATTTATTTAAAAGTGAAATAAAACATTTTAAAGAAACCTTTCTAAAATTATAATAAATATAACTTAACCAATATTTTTTTAATCTACGATTAAATCTCTTATCAATTAGGGAAAATGGAGGAATTCTCTCTCCCGTTCAAGATTATCAATCATTTTTAAGGGAAAATTTTTGCATAGAAAAAAAAACCATTTTCACTCATTCACAGATACATTCTAGGATGTATCTCGTCGTATGGCTATAGAGTGCCGATTTATTCAAGTGTCCACCATTCAGACAAAATTGTTTTTCTTGGATCGATTTAACAGACAAAATCAACAAAGTCCAAAACGGCGGCCACCTGAAAGGTAGCCTATGGATTGAAGAGCTATGTTAGACAGTGTTTTGGATTAACAAAAGATACAAACGTTTGTTGCCTCGTCTTTTTCTATTTTTAGATTAAAAATATGCTCGTTAACTAATATAATAACATTGACGTTAGGGCTATCATTTCGAAAAAGTTGAAGATCTTAAGCCATTTGCCTGACCACAGCGGCTCCGGTTTTCATCCAGATACAGGTAGTTCTATAGAGCATAACTCTTCTACTACAGGGCCTCTCCATCTCTCAGATCACAAATTTGCCTGACCAAACCGGCTCCGGTTTTCATCCAGGTACAGGTAGTTCTATAGAACATAACTCTTCTACTACAGAGCCTCTCCATATCTCAGTTGCCACAAATTTGCCTGACCAAACCGGCTCCGGTTTTTATCCAGGTACAGGTAGTTCTATAGAGCATAACTCTTCTACTACAGAGCCTATCCATCTCTCAATTGCCACAACTTTGCCTGATCAAACCGGCTCCGGTTTTCATCCAGGTACAGATAGTTCTATAGAGCATAAATCTTCTATTACAGAGCATCTCCATCTCTCAGTTGCCACAACTTGTGAGCTTTCAGACAGATTTGCTGCTGAACCACTTCTTGGCTCTTCAGCACTGCAAGAGGTCACATTCACAAGGCTCGCTCAACCACGTGGAAGGCCGCGAAATAAACAGCTGTTCACTTCGCGCAAGAGAAAAAAGAAGGGCCCAAGAAATTTGAAAATTTGTCTCTGGAGAAAAGGCAGGGCCTACTGCTTAGAGCAGTATGCAGGCCACATGAATCTTTAGGCACAGGTATAATCAGTTCTGCTGAGCTCAGGGACTTCAGTGATTTTGATGACATCATCTTGGACTCCACTCTCAGCCTGTGATCCAATCCTATTTTTCAGATAATGCTTGATCCACACTCTCTGAGGGTGTGGCGAGTAGGCGGCATGCAGGCATCTATAAATGTGGGGAATGTAAAGAGCTTGATGATTTGACACAAAAGATGATCATGTGTGAGCAATGCCTAAGGTGGTATCATTTTTCATGTGCAGGATATCGCTCAAAAATGAAGGTGCCCACCTGGTTTTGCCAAGAACGCTTTAGTTGCGAGTAGACCATGAAAGAGAAAAGAAAATTTAATTTCACTAGATACTGGGTCAGTTGCCATGCTATGGTGGCTGTCAACTTTTAGTGTATTTTAACCCTATCCGTACGTCGGGGGTGATTTTGACACCCCAGGGGTCATTTTTATTAGTTTTAAAATATTTAGAATCGGAATATAATATTGAAATTTTCAGTATTCCTCAAAAATTCATTTTGACAAATGATAACACCAAACTTATAGCCAAAATCTTGAAATGAAACTGACCAGAGGTCATTTCTAAAACCTCCTATTTTTTATTTATTTTTTTTTTGAATGGGGGTGACTTTGACACCCCACCTTCTAAAGAGGCAAAAAGTTGTCCTCACCACCATGGGCCAAATCGCTTTCGAAATGGCAAAAAATATTTTTCCATTCCCTAAGACACCTATGTGGGGATAGGAAAATATGTTTCAATTATACTTTACATATTGGCCCAGACAGACCTTTACAAACCAGATAACTCAACTTATAATTCAGACCTTTGCAATATCGCTGCCGGTATAATAAAAATAGACTACAGCAGGGCTTTTGGTTACAGAGGAAAAATCCAGTTGTAAAGTAGCAAGCATCCATCTAGACCTAACAATAACACCCGAAATGTGCCCCCCCTCCCCCCCCCTCTCTCTCTCTCTCTCTCTCTCTCTCTCTCTCTCTCTCTCTCTCTCTCTCTCTCTCTTGCAAGTTCCACCTCATCTAATCAGTGGGCTGACCAATCACATCACAGTATCTTGACTGCATGCCTGTTGATCATCCCTTCTCGCACATTGTATCACACGACACGTTCGCATCCTTTGTCTAGACCTAGCCTAGGGCCTAGACTGTTGTACACGACGTACGGTTAAGTATGTATCATTTATTGTCTATTTAACATGTGGGGGCACAAAGTCACCCCCGAAGTACGGTTAAGTATACATCAGTTATTTGTCTATTTAACATGTGGGGGCTCAAAGTCACCCCCGGCGTACGGATGCGATAGCAAAACACGACGTACGGATAGGGTTAAGGGTGTTGAGCAACCATCTGGAATGTTATCAGTAATGCACGGCGACGAACTATTCAACTGTTAGTTCGCTAGGTGAAAAGCCAGGGTCAAGTTATGGTTCCCAGTATTCAAAGTTACTTGTGCAAGCATGGAATATCAGTGAATTTCTGTTCGATTTTTTTTCTTACAATTTCTTATAACTTTAAGATCATATGAATGTAAATAAAATGGTATTCATTGATTAATTTTATTTTTGGAGAATGCAGGTGACTGGTATTGGTATTGGGTTTCTCTGATATACTTTTTTAATGCAATGTGCATTACCGTTTCTTAATAACATCAGTTTAAAATAAGCTACATGTATTTTCACAATTGGACCCTAAAATATTTTGATTTTGCGATTTAAATTACTTTTGTTTGCAGCCTATATTTTTCTGTAAATTTATTTATATAGAGAGAATTTAAAAAAAAAATCGTTTTACTCTACTAGTCATCTTGAAATGACTAACCAAATGATCAGTAGGCTGATGTGAATTAACATCTAACAGGATTGTCAGTTGACGAACTGCATTAGAATGTTTGCTTATCCTCATTTCACTGGTTTGTTGCTGATTATGAGCTCTTTCTAAAAGCTAAGTTCTTGTTCATTTGTTTGTGTATCGCACAAAAGCTCATTAACATGTTATTTGCTGACATACTAGTTGAAGTGACTGGAAGCTTTACGGTCAGATGTTGCACTATCCCGGCTCTTGCATATTCATGCTTGCTAACATCGCGTTATAAACATGATTGTAACCTTGAGGATCAGATAACTAATGCTCTACATACATGTATTTACAGAGCAACCAGTATATGAAGTCACCCATTTCAAAAAAGTTTGATCTTTCCATTTAATACTGTAGCTGCTCTTGAATTCTTTGTGGTTTTATGGCATTTATAAAGACTTGTTACTGTTGTTATAACTATTTTGAAATATTAAGTTAATCTGATTTAAAATAAAATTAAAACCACCCGCCAATGTAAAGTAAGCTTTATCGCACATGGAAACACATCAAAATCATGTGAAATGCTCATATTTCCCGTAGAAACAGCATTTTGAGCTATAGAACGTACTGAAAGTTAAAGTGTAGCTTAGAAATTTCATTATATTACATTCATGTTTAGAATCTCTCTTACCTTATAAGCTTTTATGTACGTGTATTGAGGCAATACACTTCTAATTGCTTTGTATTCAATTTTTTTTTTAATTTACCTGCACTTGATGGCTGCTAACCTGATGATTAAATGCAAAGTTCTGCATTCCTCTTTTCATGACAATTTGTTCTGTTAGTGTTACTGGTGTTTTATAATAAGTTCATTGTGTGTGTTTGTTTCACTGAGTGTTGTTTAACCTATTATTACTATATTAGTAATGAAGCATACTACATGCCTGACAATTTCCAACATTCAATCCTTATAGTCATAGAAAATATCATACAAACAACATTGCTGGTGAGGATTTCTCTCTTTTTTTTATGAGAAACGCATTATGTAGAAAAATGCACACATACTGTTCTTTACCAACTCAACCCAATGGTTACACTTCCAAAAATCTTTATGTTTTTAAGTTTTAAGATAAAAACTTTTAAAAGCGAGTGGATGACCTAGAAAGCACCTGTGATTCAGGGACATAAGGCAAATTTTACCTTCAAGTCCGAATAGGCACCTACAAATAAATGGACACAATTTGCACAATTTTTAGCTCCCAAAATAACCGACCTTTGGTTCAACTTAAAGGGACACAACTCGCGCTAATGTCCGAACACGTACAGATGATTAAACTGGTTTTCTCTATCTAAAAATAGTCTGATGTCCTAATATGCATATGGCATTATCAGGACCTGTGTCCGTGGAACACAACTCGCGTTTATGTCCGAATAGGTTCACATGATTATAGGGAACGGGGTTTCCCGAATTAAAAATAGTCCTGTGTCCTGGCATTATCAGGACCCGTGTTCGAATAAACGCAGCCTAATAATATAGACTTAACAACAGCACGATTTATTATGCAACTTGTACGACTGACTTGCAACGCATGACGTAACATAAATGTACTAGATTGCTGATGCTATCATCATAGTTTTATTACTTCAACTTTTTATGTAATAATGATTATTATGGGACATCTCCCCTTTAAAACTTAAAATGAATTATGCTAACACCTATACAATTTAAGAACAGTATAGAAAGTGAATAAAAAATTATAGTTTCAATGTGTGGTTAAGTGTCTTCACTACCGCACAATTTATTGATCCTATACTTTTTAAATGGATTAATAAACAATTTAAGCTTTGGAGTTTTATTCAATTAGTTTAGCATTCGAAGTCTCGGAAACTTAAACAAGTGTCGGCTATGGTACATGAGAAATTTAAAATGAATTAAACTTGAAACTTTACAACCGTCAAAACTTTAAAACTTTAACAATAATAACAGTTCATTCTTGGTATCGGATAGGCAGCTTGACGACCCGACCAGATCTTGTGGTTTTCACAGGCTGTTGGGATGGATCAGTCGAAACCTCCATAGGTGGTTGCTATGCAGGGACTCCATTGTTTGGTTGTTCAGGTACCTCCTGATATGGGGCTGCTGGTGCTGACTGTTGTAGAGAATCTGGCTGGTGTTCGTAACGCGGAGTGTATTCAACAGGGGTTGGGATCAGGCTATGGTGTTTTTCACCGTTTACAAGAAGATGTTGTCTGTTGCGTCGCAGCATCCCGTCCTTGGTCTTGATGATGTAAGATCGCAGGGTTGTCGCTCTCGAGACCACCTGTGCTGGCTCCCATAAGCCTTTATGCCTATATCTAATGTATGCTCCAGGTTTCAACTCAGGTAACCTGCAGGTGTGTTGATCATACCGCTGCTTACTGAAGCAACTGTTTTCCTTGTCCTTATTCTTCTTCCTGTGATATTTTACTATTGGTTGCAATGTTCTTATTTTCCTTCCCATTAGCAACTCTGCAGGGGATTTAGCATTGGTTTTTGGTGCGGCCCTATAGTTTAAGATTGAAATGTCTGGATCTTCTTTGCTTTCTTTCGCTTTCTTGAACAATTTTTTTATAGTTTGAGAATTTCTTTCTATAAAGCCATTTGATCGTGGAAAAGCTGGACTGGTGGTTATGTGTTCTGTACCCCATGTCTTGAGAAAATCTTGGAAAGTTCTTGACGCTTATTGGGGGCCATTGTCAGAAACTAAAAAGATGGGAGTTCCGTGTCGTGCAAAAATGTTCTTGAGATGTTTGATGACGCTCTCACTAGTGCTTAAATCCAGCTTACAAACTTTAAAAAATTTTGAGAAGTACTAACACACTAAATAAAAATCCTTTCCATCAAAGTGGAACAAATCGCCGGCTAATTTCATCCATGGTTCGTTTGGGATATCATGTGGCTGTAGTGTTGGGCATTTTTATGTCTTTGACACACATGGCAGCTGCTCACTCTCTCCTCGATCTGCCTCATCATTCCAAGCCAGAATATTGCTGTTTTCGCTCTGTCTTGAGACAATTCAATGCCGAGGTGTCCTTGGTGGATCAGCTGTGGCATTTCGTGCTGCATTGCCTCAGAAATGATTATTTGATCTCATTTCAATAAGATCCCGTCACATTCAGTGATGTCTTCTCTGATTGTCCAGTATGGCCGTATCTCTTTAGGAACTTGTCTGACTGACTGTGGCCATGCTTTATCTGGGCTATCAGTTTTTGCAATGTCTCGTCACTTTCTTGTCTGTGTTTAATTTCTGTGATCTTTTGTAGAGTTGCGAGAAGTGTTTTGACAACAGAGTCAACAAAGGCTTGAATCTCTTGTTCTGGAAACTCTGGTTTTATTGAACTGTTTTGTTCTGTTGCTCTTGACAGTGTGTGGGACAAAACTTGTTCCTTTCCTTTCTTGTAGGATAGGCCTACTTGTAAGTCATATGGTTGCATTCTGAGCAAAAAATCTTTGAATTCTGGCAGGGCATTTGTTGAATGGCTTTTTCATTATTGCCACTATCGGTTTGTGATCAGTCCAAACGTAGGCCTTTCTCCCATAGACGTACTGGTGAATCCTTTTTAAAGAGAAGACTATTGCCAGTGTTCTCTTTTTCGATTTGAGCATAGCTTTGTTCTGCTGCAGAGCGACCTCTTGATGCGTAAGCAACAGGTTGGGTTTTCTTGCAGCAGTACACTCCTAGACCATCCTTAGTGGCATCACATTCTATGGTGACTGGTTTTGTGACTTCGAAATAGCGTAATGTGGTACATGAATTAAGCGCTTTCTTCAAATCTTACCGCTCCTTCATGCTTTGGCATCCACTGCCATTCGGTGTCTTTTTCTAGCAACTCTCTTAGTGGTGCTGTTTTGCTGACATGTCTGGAATGAATTTCATTAAGTATGTCACCATTCCCAGAAATCTCATTAACTCTTGGTTTGATTTTGGTATTGGCATGTTTTTTATTGCTGAGATCTTCCTTTGGTCCACCTTTATGCCATTCTTTGTAAAAATGTGTCCCAAGTAATCAATTTCTTCTTTGATGAACTCACATTTGCCTGCATTAAACTTAAGGCCGCGTTCTCCCGCAGGTTTGAAAAGCTCTTCTAGGCGTTAAAAATGTTGCTCCAAAGATTTGCCCCAGACGCAAAGATCATCTACATAGCAAGCTACACCTTCTAAGTCACCAAAAAACTTGTCCATTGATTTTTGGTGCACCTCTGGTGCTGAAGGAATTTCAAATGGCATTTTCAAAAATCTATATCATCCAAAAAGGTGTAGAGAAAGTGCATAGCTTTGATGATTTCTTGTCAAGAGGGATCTGGTAAAATCCGTTCGAAGCGTCTAACTTAGAGTAGTACTTTGCGCCTGCCTTTTTAGTTGAGATATCTTCCACTGTGGGTATCTGATGGTAATCTCGCTGAGTTTAATCTCTGAGGATCCATGCATAATCTAACTATACCGTTTGGTTCATTCACCACTATAATTGTATTGACCCAATCTGTAGGTTCTTCATCCTTGGGGATCACTCCCAGTTTTTCCATTCTTTTCAATTCAGTTTCCACTCTGTCTCTTTGCGAGTATGGTATTTTTCTGGCTGTAGAAACAATCGGCTCAATGTTCTCATCGATTCTCATGTGATAATATGTTTTAGCATGCCTAGCTCTCCAAACGTGTCTTTGTATTTCTCCACAAGATCCTCTATGTTCTTATTCTTGTTCAGTTCATCAACTCTCCTAATTAAATTCAGCTTTTCACTTGAATCTAGGCTAATAATTGTTTGCGCTCCCTCTGTAGAGGTAACAATAACTTTCATCTAATACTTTTCGCCTTTGTAAAAGCATGGTATGTCCACCTGCCCAAGAACTGATATCTTGTCACCTGAATAGGATTTCAACTTTACTGAAGATGTTTCAATCATTGCATCCAATTTGTCTGCTGTAAACTTTGACATGACATTTGCTTGGGCTCCAGTATCAACTTTAGCTGTGACCGTCTGACCTCTAACATTTAGAGAAATTTTCCATTCTGACTTAAGTTGTGTGTCTTTTACAGTGCCGACCTCAAATTCTTCTTCATTTTCAGAGTCAGGTTGACCTACCTCGTGAAGTTTCTTTGTTTTTCTTGGAATTCTGCAAGCTTTTGCAAAGTGATTAAATTTTGAGCAGTTTAGACATTGTTTTCCATATGCTGGGCACTTCCTATGAGGATGCTCAATCAAGCATTTTGTGCATTTTTTTGAAATAAAGTTTGTCTTGTTCGCTGGAAAATATTGATTTTTCTTCTGGTAAGAGCCTTTCTTGCCGTAACGCTCTTTTTTTCTAAGGGCATCTACTGCTTCACCCTGTTTTTGATCCATCATTTGCAACCTGTCTTGGATTGCTCCTCTGCTCTACATATATCTAAAGCCTTTTGTAAGGTCAGGTCTGCCACCACAAAAGCACAGTTTACAGGGAAGCTCTCACCCAGGGTGGCTCCGGATATGAAGCTTAGACGGTACAGTGACCTAAACGAATGGGATAACACACTCAATTCGTTATTCCAAAGATAAACTGTGGGGTCTGACCGTAAACTTCCCACTGCACTTTAGTTTTTCTTACGAAGCTTCGCAGGCTGCCGAAAACGCCCAAATATAACCGCAAGACCAACCACGCGTGTGCTGCACCTAGTATGCAAAGGGCTGTTAGGTCACTTTGATTACACCTGCAGTTGGTAATTAATATTTAGAAATAACGCGATAGATATCGATTTTAAGTTCATTTGTCTGAAGTTTATATTAATCAAATGGTATCAAACTAAACTGAAGTCATTTTGTGCTGCTGACCGCTCTTAAACAATGTCATAGGTCTAACACTTGAATGTGTACACTGAAAAGTGAAAGTGTGTGTCAGGCAACAGAGGCTCAATCAAAGGCTTAGGATACTTCATTACTTGACCAAAGCAGATTTTTCTCAGTCAAACCAAGATGCAGATACATCACATTTGCACACACACACAAAAAAAGGAAGACGGAGCAATGTTCCGGAACTGTGTAGAGATTAAAAGTGCGCACATGATAATATTGGAGCAACACACTGCACATGTTCTATCATACTCATAGATGGCTCAAGCAGTTTAAAATATTGTCAAATCACAATATATCACCTAAGTCTTGAAAGTTACAATCCTCTCTATAATGTTCACACAAGAATTAAGCCAGAAATCAAAATGGAAAAGTTATGTATATATCTAAAGCTTTAATTATGCCTTATGCTTGCACACAAAGCACTGACATCAGGAAGAGTTTCCTTCTCACAATGAGGGTCAGCGGTAAACTTGGGAACATGCCAATCATGCTAAAACTTTAACATAGACCGCAAAGAATATTTTCTAAAGGTTTGAATGGACCTGATCTCTCCTAAGACAGACCTGCCCTTTCAAAGGTAGATATAGAGACAGCCAAAATAGAAATAACCAACGGCCATATTTGATTTATGCTAATTATAAAGATAGCCAAAATAGAATACACTGGCGGCCATATTGGAATTATGTTAATTATAGAGATTACTAAATTGGAATTAATCGGCGGCCATATTGGAAATATGCTAATTATAGAAACTTCATAATTGGAATTAACTGGCGGCCATATTGGAATTATGCTAATTGTAGAGATGGCCAAAACAGAATTAACCGGCGGCCATATTGGAATTATGCTAATTATAAAGATGGCCAAAATAGAATTAACTTGCGGCCATATTGGAATTATGCTAATTATAGAGATGGCCAAAATAGAATTAACCGGCGGCCATATTGGATTTATGATAATTATAGAGATGGCCAAAATAGAATTAATCGGCGGCCATATTGGAATTATGCTAATTATAGAGATGGCCAAAATAGAATTAACCGGCGGCCATATTGGAATTATGCTAATTATAGAGATTACTAAATTGGAATTAATCGGCGGCCATATTGGAAATATGCTAATTATAGAGACTTCAAAATTGGAATTAACTGGCGGCCATATTGAAATTATGCTAATTATAGAGATTTTTAAAATAGAATTAACCGGCGGCCATATTGGAATTATGCTAATTATAGAGATGGCCAAGAAAATATTAACCGCCGGCAATATTGGATTTATGATAATTATAGAGATGGCCAAAATAGAATTAATCGGCGGCCATATTGGAATTATGCTAATTATAGAGATGGCCAAAATAGAATTAACCGGCGGCCATATTGGATTTATGCTAATTATAGAGATGGCCAAAATAGAATTAACCGGCGGCCATATTGGAATTATGCTAATTATAGAGATGGCCAAGATAAAATTAACCGGCGGCCATATTGGAATTATGCTAATTATAGAGATGGCCAAGATAAAATTAACCGGCGGCCATATTGGAATTATGCTAATTATAGAGATGGCCAAAATAGAATTAACCGGCGGCCATATTGGATTTATGCTAATTATAGAGATTACCAAAATAGAATTAACCGGCGGCCATATTGGAATTATGCTAATTATAGAGATGGCCAAAATAGAATTAACCGGCGGCCATATTGGAATTATGCTAATTATAGAGATGGCCAAAATAGAATTAACCGGCGGCCATATTGGATTTATGCTAATTATAGAGATTGCCAAAATAGAATTAACCGGCGGCCATATTGGATTTATGCTAATTATAGAGATGGCCAAAATAGAATTAATCGGCGGCCATATTGGAATTATGCTAATTATAGAGATGGCCAAAATAGAATTAACCGGCGGCCATATTGGATTTATGCTAATTATAGAGATGGCCAAAATAGAATTAACCGGCGGCCATATTGGATTTATGCTAATTATAGAGATGGCCAAAATAGAATTAACCGGCGGCCATATTGGAATTATGCTAATTATAGAGATGGCCAAAATAGAATTAACCGGCGGCCATATTGGATTTATTGTATTTATATAGATTACCAAAATAAAATTAACCGGCGGCCATATTGGATTTATGCTAATTATAGAGATGGCGAAAATGGAATTTACCGGCGGCCATATTGGAATTATGCTAATTATAGAGATGGCCAAAATAGAATTAACCGGCGGCCATATTGGATTTATGCTAATTATAGAGATGGCCAAAATAGAATTAACCGACGGCCATATTGGATTTTTTCTTAATATAGAGACGGCCAAAATAGAATTAACCGGCGGCCATATTGGAATTATGCTAATTATAGAGATGGCCAAAATAGAATTAATCGGCGGCCATATTGCATTTATGCTAATTATAGAGATGGCCAAAATAGAATTAACTGGCGGCCATATTGGATTTATTGTATTTATAGAGATTACCAAGATAAAATTAACCGGCGGCCATATTGGATTTATGCTAAATATAGAGATGGTCAAGAAAGAATTAACCGCCGGCAATATTGGATTTATGATAATTATAGAGATGGCCAAAATAGAATTAATCGGCGGCCATATTGGAATTATGCTAATTATAATTTATATAGATTACCAAAATAGAATTAATTAGCATTCATACTGGAATTTCACAATAACTATTATCCTTTTAGCCCGTCTCAGATCTTTTATCTCTATCTTTTTTGAGTCATCAGTCCAATCGTAAAGATTTACTCCAACTCCAGTTAAAAACCTTATTGCCCATTCACTCAACCCCCCAAAAAAATCGTGTCATTTTTGTTATATTAAGAGAACATGTAATTATAAAATATAATATATGCAGCCGCTGATTGTTACCAGCTATATCCTGCTTGGGTAAATCAAGATTAGTCTCAAATTCGATTATATTTTGATAATATGGTATTATTTTGATGATTTATAGAAATCATTTCGATTCTACAGCATTGGTATTGTATTAGTATAGAGAAAGAAAAAATCGAAATCGATTCTACCGTTTTGATTTTTTATTTCGAATTCTATTCTATTGTAATGATATTTTGTTATTATGCTTGTTTATAGAGATAGAAGTATAGAAGAATTTCTCACCCCTATTTAATTATTCAATATTGATTCACCATCTATGTGGCAGTTGTATGTTTCTATTACTTTAAATGGAGTTCAATATTTCTTTCGTATAAAAATGACGGATCTTAAACTCTGTGCAAATTGCAATGAATTGAAATCACTTGATAAATACCTTAAACACATACGAAAACCTTTGGGTTTAAACTCTCAATGTATTGAATGTGGGAGGTATTAAAAACAGGAACAATATAAAAAATAACAAAGACAGATAAGAGTGTTATCTGAGTTTATTCAGAGAAATCCAAATTATAATAATATAAAAAGAAATAATTTTATAATACACAGTTACCTAAAAAAGACACATAATACAGTCTAAAAAAAAAATAACGTCAATGAAACTTATGTATATAACATAAACGAATATGACATTTTCATTAAAAGAGATAATACATATAGGAGCATTGCCTGTTAAATGAACTTTAATCTGTTTGACTTTCAGCTTACATTGCATAACAATAAAGCACAACTGATAATTCACATAAGATTTTTGTTCACATATTAATTAATTTACTCCAGTCAATATATTTTCCCTGTTCTTTGTCAAGAGAAATAAAAACTGGATGATAAGAAAGCTTTGAGGATTCAAACAAGGTCCCACATTTTACTTCTGAAAAGGAATCACAAAAAAGAAAGATTAATATGGGGGGCGGGTGAAACCTTAGCTAGATATATATCAAATTTGAAATATATTGTATATGAAATAATGAGATACAATTTACATAAAGATAGTTTATAATAATTGCACAAAATTCTTTGTTTCAAGAGCTAATTTAATCTCATCAGATTTTAGTAATAATCTAAATAGAACTTTACAGGTTTAGAAAAAAAAGTGAAATTGAACATTTTTAGAAAATCTAATTTAAAAAAAAAAACACTGAGCAAGTTTCTTTTTACCTACGATTAAACCTATTATAAATTAGGGAGGATGGAGGAATTCCGTCCCCCAGTCAAGATTATCAATCGTTTTTAAGGGGAAATATTTGCATAAAGGAACAATAATTTTTTTCACTCATCCACAGACACATTCTAGGATGTGTTTCGTCGTATGACGACTCATCAGTGTGGCTATAGAGTATGGATTTATTCAAGTGTCCACCATTCAGTTAAAATCGTTTTGTTCTGGATCGAAAGTCCAAAATGCTCATAAATACCATATGTAAACTATAGGCAGTCTTTTTTGGGCCATGTGATGAGGAAAAAAAAAACTGAAACATCTTGTGGCAACTCGATTGATTTTAAAGGAAACGGCAGCAGGGGAAAGAAGCGAGAAAAGATAAGTGGCTAAATGTAAAATGAGTGACAGAGGCACTAACAGCATCAAGGTATAGAGATGCGCAGAAGGTCATGATCGCCTACTGTAAAGAGCAGGGCCCCCAATTCATAGAGAATTTTCTATGAATAATCTAAGGATTGCCGTGTTTTACAAAAAAAAAGGCATATCTAATAAAGGTAGTTGTAAGCTATATGTCTTTGTTGTTTCAATGTAGATGCTTACCGCATATGTTGGGCGCTGCTCTACATAAAATTATGTATAGACAACCACTGCCATAAATACAGCACAGATTGCAAATATAACATCTCACTCCAGTTCTATAACATTTTCAAAGCTGGAAAATACAAAGGACTCAAAGCATACATAGTGAAAAAACAAGCAAACCATAAAACAAAGGAATGTATTCACAGACAACACTTTGCAGACATGAAATTTGCTTGAAAAGAAAGACATGAATATTAGAAGATAAACATGTAAGTCTCACTTGTACATGAGGTGTAAGCTGACTACCTTTGATTGGTCTACAAATGTAGCCCAAAATTTGTCTTGACCTGCAAAGACTGAAAGCAAGAACAGATGATTTTTTCCCCTCTCCTAATTTTTGGAGAAAAAGAAAATGATTTTTGTGAAAGGGAAAGTTTGTTTTAAGCAGAAAGGATAAGAAAAGAGATGACATGAAAGATTGAAAAACCTGTCTGTCCTACTGGAGAAAACGAAGAAAAACACACTTAAAAAAAGATAATAATGCAATGATGTCACAAGGCTGCTTGAATTGAACCAACAGAAGATCTCAGCACTTTAAGCCTATATCTCTGCCAAGTCATGAACGGGGTTAGATTTCTGAAGTCTACCAGCCTTATTCCTATTATAATTGTGATAAAACAATAATTTGACAATAAACTTACAAAACAAATTTTTTTTTACCACATAAAAATATATAACAGCTGATTTTGGATCTTTGTTAAATTTAAGTTCCTTTCTTTAGAGCAGCAACTCCTCTCCCTAAAGACTTTGACAGAAGCCTGGTATAATGCTGTCTTTGAAAAGTACAAGTCAATGGACATGTCTATACTAGTTCATTTTTACCTTTATAACTGATCTTTGACTGCTATGGCGTCAAAAGCAATGATCACATGAATTTAAACTAGTTTGAAATTCTTGAGAAAAGAAGATCAACTTACACATCAAGGGCAAAACTAGGTGTTGCGTCACTCTTCAAAACTCAGTAGATGGTAAGGATTCTCTCTCAAAAGCACATTGTCTCAAGTTGTTTAGTCTGTGGCTGGTGATCTTCTCAAAATGAAGAAGAGGTTGAAGATCTCCGTCAGATTATCACTGAAGATGTTGAGAGGAGCATATAATTATGAATAGACAGGAACGAGTTACACAGAGAAGGGATAGGGAAGAAAAGGAGGGTATATATATATATATATATATATATATATATATATATATATATATATATATATAGAGAGAGAGAGAGAGAGAGAGAGAGAGAGAGAGAGAGAGAGAGAGAGTGTGCCGAAAAACAACTCTAAGGCAAATACACACCTGGTAGCTATAGCAGAGGTAAAAGACACAGTAAAAAATCTGCAAACAATTTTCAAAGAGCTAAAAAACCAAATACATGCATTACAAAACTTCGCACGGAGACAGAAGAGATTGTTGTCTTCCTCTTTGGAGACTATGCTTTCTTGTCCTATGGAATTTCAGGAGCGACAGGGACATTCAGTGCCTGTTCTGTCTTGATTCCAAACAGAAAGTAAGGAACCTACCAAAAAGAGAGCACTACAATCTTTACACACAGATGCACAACAGTTTTTGGAGAGCGGTGGGAAAACAAATGCAGTTAAATGTTTTAACAATAAACTCAGACATCCATTCCTAGAAATAAAGATAGCAAACATAGCCCCTCCATATTTACATATTCTTCTTGGAATCACACTAAAACATCCCAATCTGATACAAAAGGAAGTCCAAAATAGAGATGAGATAATAGCCAAGCAGAAACATTCAAATTACAGACGCAACTGGCTCAAAGCTGAAGAAAAGAAAAAAACAAATAGTACTTTCAAAAGGAACGCTATACTGGATGATGAGAGCAGAAGAAGAATGTGGAGAAAAGAGGCAAAGAGGAGTTGAAAAAAATTGAAGAGACAAAAATAAAGCTGTGGGCCCAATCCAAGAAAGCTCAGAGACAGTACTACAAAAACAAAATAGAAAGACAAGCATACCATGGTGGAAACTGTATAAGTCACCACTGAAGAAAATGATGACATTTTAGGAGTTGCGCTCCCTACCAAAGATATGTTTGACACACTTAACTCACATTTTGCAGGCATTCACTCTTTAATCTCAAAAGCCCAACCAGAGGAAACCACATTGCAAGCAGAGACTGCAAATTCTGAATACATCAAATTTTACAGACAGTGCTTTCCCAATCGCATCATTGCCAAGCAGCACATTTTAAAAAAGAATAGCACTGATTTTATGCATAGGACAGGTTTTGGACTAGGCTTTCTTAGGGAGCAGGATGGGAACAACTTCACTCAACTGTTTCACGCTTGGCAAGAAGTGCAGCCATAAGAAATGATAAAAATAGAATGAAAAATATAATAGAAAACGTCTTGCTGTTGACAGCCCCAGAACTCAACTCCCTTGTACCACAGACAAAACCCAGACAACAACAAAAATAGTTAATAATATACCCCGCAAAAAAATTTGAAAATGAAATTTTATTGGGAAATGACATCTGTATTGCATGTTTTGCAATTTTGTGTTTAAAAAGTAGTGTGAATTGCATTCCACGCATTCCAGCTGCATGCCTTTTTCTACTGCGCGGGTAAAATTCCTGGGAAGAGACAGTGTCCACCCATCCACTGTGAGCTGTCAGATAAGGGTGCTAGATTTATGGGCTTATGGCAAGTTGCTGACAAACTAAAAGTGAACAGAATTTGGCTCCATGTTGAGATACGCTGATGACACTGTATTAATTCCAGAAAATAAAGAAGACTTGCGACAATTATTAACGATTTTTTAAGAAGAGAGCAGAAAAAAAGGGTTGCAATTGAATAGCAAAAAGATAGAACTAATGGTGATTAGTCAAAGTTATAGTCTCCGCACATCAACATCTTTATCAAAGGTAATAAACTCAAGCAAAGGGGTCAATTCAAATACTTGGGTACTTTAATATCAAGTGATGGACGTAACTTACACTGAGCTTCCAGAGAATGAAATCTATACTAACAAATAACCACATCTCAATTCGCACAAAAAGAAGAGCCCTGAAGTGCTCTATTGAACCCATTCTGATGTATCAATGCAAAGCTTGCACAATTTCAAAACAGTTACAAAAGAAACTGGTGACAACAAAATGAGATTCCACAAATCTCATGGACTGTAAAGAAATCAACCAAAACTGTTACAAGAAGCCGACACTACAAGATTCAGCATAAATAGAATAAGTAAACGCCAGGCAACCTTTTTTGGACATGTCAAGAGAAGAGAGAAAGTACAAAATCTTGTGACAACTGGAATGATTGTACCAAAACAGCATCAAAAGATGTTGGATGGACTATCAAAGTAGGACGAGTGACAGAAGCACTGAAAGTGATGAGGGATAGAGATGTGTGGAAAGTCATGATCGGCAATGCTAAAGAGCACGGCACCTAACTGATTGGTTGATGAGTTCAAAAGACAATTTTTCCTTCTGTTGAACTAGATTTGGATACAGGCGTCAATCTTGCCATTGGACTAAATTTCCCCTTCTCTTCATCTTTTATCATGCTTGTAATGGTACTAGATCTAGAGGTTTAACTATAATAATTTAACGCCCACTTTGGAAATACTTTGTATGAAACGAAACAAACTGTGACAGCACAGTAGGCCTTACAAGACTGTTGCCACAGCAGCTGCGAGCATAGTTATTGTCCAAAAAGCTTTGGTCCATGTGCTCTCACGGTTGTGGAAACCTGCTCAGCAGTAAAAAAAAATGCTTGGACAGTTGCGTAAGACGCTTCTAGTGTGTAAAAATCAACTGATCAATGCTGCTCTTATGGCATACAACAATTAAAACATCATAACAATACCTCTCGAATAATGATGAGGCCCATAGAGGCCAGGTGCAAAACACAATGGCCAGAGAGACTAAATCAAATGTCGTGTTTTCCTGTTTGCTGAAGATGGGTGAGATTGGGGCACTAATAACATACAGCACCTGCAATGTTTCACATAAGCAAACACCCTGTTAAAAATTTCTTCACAAAATACTTGAGTTTATAAAAAAAAAAAAGGAAGAAAAAATTAACACTACTCTGAAATACAGACTTATCAATGCCAGATCAATAAAAAAAAATTTAAAGTGCTAAAATGTGACTTGTGCATGTTAAAATATACTAAATTTACTTTGATTTTTTTTAACATATTCATAAATCATTGTTTACACAAAAATCTGAAGTTTAAAAGAAAAAAACAGCTAAAGTGTTCAATTATATAACTCTCTTAAGAAGCCTATAATAGTGAAATATCTAATTCAAAAAGCTTATTTAATTTCAATATGGCTTTTTTCAATTCTTTCAGCTTCCCTCTTCAAATATAATTTTTCTCTAACAATGATTTGAAATCTTGATACCTGAGGTTATTTGTTAAAAATATTTGTATACTGTGCCAGTTCTAGTAATCTATAAAATAAACATATCTTAAACAAAATGCAATCAGCACCATAAAAAATATACATTGTGATGTTTAAAAGAAAAGTCTTGCCATTTTTTTCCAATCTCATTTACAAGACAGCCCAACGTGTCTTTATAATGCGTGAAAAGCATATCAAGGAAAATTTAATAACAATGCCAATACTTCGAAAATGTTTGTGCTGTAAAAATTTGAAATTGATTCCACATAACTTGACAATCTGGTATGAATTTGATGCCTACTTTTGTTTTTAAACAAAGAAAACTATAAAAAAAATATGACTGAGTATTTGTCCTCTCTGTTGTTGGAACTGAATGACACTTCTTAGACAATGTTTTAAATAATTAATGAGAGCCACAGAGGGTTTTTAAACAAGATTCCTCAATTAAAATCCATTAAAAAAAGTATCAGTTTAGTTAGCTTATGATATTTACACAACTGCTGCTTTCTGTGACTAAGACTGCTGGCTCTATATTTTCTCATTAAATCTCAACAGCCAAAAACCTTGTGGATTCGAAGAAAACCCTTTACTTTCTAATTTATCTTAAATATATATAAAAATTTAAAGGATAGAAATTGGTTTTGGTTCCTAGCCACAAGATTGTTGATGCTAATGCGAACAAACCTGGAATCATTGACTTGTTTAAGTCTCACTCTTTGGGTCTCATAGGCCTGGAAGATGCCAAAGATGATCAGGATACCCTTGCAACCAAACACAACGCTTGGACGCAGTGAACCAATCACAGATGAAAGTTGAAAACAGAATCTGGGATTATGAACAGATCATGTTGATAGAGTCTGTACATTGGAAGGTATTGTGTTCAGCAAAGCACGGATCATTTGAGTTTGAAACTGCAATAGACTAGGGAGTTTTTCCAAACTGATAAGTAAAACTGACTATCAGTAGTGTCAATGATCTATTCAAATGCAACGTCAAAGATTATGCAAGGTCTAAAAAATTGAAATATGCAAATATATCAAGAGATGCCAATAAGGTATAAGATCTACATACTATACATAGATACAGAAATATTTCATAAAATATTATATAAAAAAGGGAGATTGTTAAAATAGATTTAAAGGCAGACAAAGTTTTCAAACTTCATCTTCTTCCCTCTATCTCTTTGACATCCTTTTACTTTCTGTTATTCCCATTTTCCTTTGCTATTTCTTCTCATTAAAACATTTTTGAACCTGAATAAAAATTATAAGTACAGAACCTGTTCTATGAACGCTACAATAATATCATAGTATGGCTTACCTTGCTCACTGATGCAGTGATCCTTTGTAAACCACATTGCTGGTATATACTTCATGGCCGGAATAGATTTTAAGGCTGTCTTTTGGGCCAACATGACTCATGGCAACATAGAGTTGCCCATGTGAAAAGAAATCCTGTTTCAAATAAATGCCTGCATGTGATAGAGTGTGACCCTGAGCTTTATTAGCAGTGATGGCAAAGGCAGGTCGAACAGGAAATTCCTTTCTTTTCATGTGAAAGGGAAAAATGTTGTCTGAGGGGATTATTGGGATTCTTGGAATGAATATATATCCGCTTTCCAGCATGGGGTCCACAGGCTATTGTCACATCAATGATGTGGTCATGTAAATGTTCAATGACATATGGTGTTTCGTTGCAGTGGCCATTTACTGGGTCCAGATTACGCAACAGCATGGTGATGCTGTGCTTTTTTAGCTGTAATATGTGAGGCAGCATTCGTTAGGGACACAGCGTGTTGAGAAACTCTATGGGGTACAGGTGTTTATTTTCTTCCACACAATCATTGCTCCTGTACACTTTGACATCTCCAGGAAATGTGTTCATGATGGTGTTTTTGATGGCATCTACTTCACTGTTGGTAGGACAAATGATTGACCGTGATGCTAGCCAAGTTGCGCACTTGTTCTCAATACCAAAAACAAAGTCCAGAAGCTCTGTTTCATTTTCTACTGTCATGTCATCTGGAAGTTTGATGAAAAAATTTCATTTGTTTTTGTGCTGTTCTTCTTTACCATCTCCAATGCTAAGAAGGAAATCTGCAAATTGTGAAAACTCTCCTCTTTTTTGTGCTCGACACTTTCTTTTCTTATAACCTTGCCCCTTGATCTGAGATCTACTTTTAGATGAAATGAACTTAACAGTCTTATTTCTTTTAATACTGTGCATAGAGGATCTAATGTGTAAAGATGCATTCCTTCTTTTACAAACATCAAAATCAAAATCTCCGAATGCACTCTCCCCCACAAGATTTGTAAGAGGATAGTGCATAAGTTGCTCTTTCATACATTCATCCATATCTTCAAATTTACCACCGGGCAAAAAAATCTTCAAGTTGACGTTTGGTAACTCCTAAAGCCTCCACACACATACATTTGAGACATCTTGTGATGATTTCAACATCATTGTTTAGAGCAAAATCATGAACTTAGTGAAATCTTGGTGCTTTGATGACTAGGTCGCCATCAAAAACAGAAAAAAAATTTGGGCTGAGTAAATCAGAGGGATCATCAAATTGATGTGCAACTTGTTGATTCTATGCCTAAATCAATATTTACAGCTACTGGTGTGTTTTGATGTGATGTAGTGTGTGTCTCTGGGCATGTGGCGCTCCTGATCATTGAGCTACTGCACCCACTCTCTTTTCTCTTGATGCAGGCTACTGTCAAACCTATTCTATGGGTGCAAATTTTACAAGTTTTAGTTTTGTGCCCATCTACAAATGGGCACCATTTGTTTTTATTTAAGCTGGACATAGCACGGGCGTTTTGAATAGAAATGTCACTGTATCTCTCTTTTAGAGTCTTTATGCTTGAGTAGCACTTGACACACAGGTACTGTGAATGAGTGTCTTCAATGTCATTTTTAATATTCAGATCGTAAATTAAGAAAATATCTCCAGAAAGAGCGGAACACAAGTGACTCCTACTATTGTGCTTTTGTTGTTTTCTCGTCACATGCACTCTAGCACATATACGACACAGATCGTTAACATTGTTCATATGAGTCTCTCTGGAATCTTCCATTGTTGGTAAAAGCCTTTATTTAAAAAGTTAAATTAATTTATAAGATATGCTGTCAACAGAAAAAAAATTACATCTTCGTAAAGCTATTATTTTGCATTTTCCTGTGGCCGAGAAACAAAGTTTATTCATCGTGTGGAATTTTTATAATTAGGCTTACAACTTACTTAATTATGTTTTCAATATTCAGTTTAAAAACAAATATACTCCTAATTCGTGAACATCTCACACTCACAATAATTAAGTTAGAATTATCAGATTTTCACGAATATATTGAGGAAAAACAGAGAATTTTGGAGAAAAAACAAATATAATCTAGTCTTGAGCGGTTGCATAGCAAGAACTGATTAAAATGCCGCAAAATAACATGGTTTTATTCCTACCCGGCCGAGACATGCAGCACCGAGCTATGTCAGTCGGGCCGGTGCATCGGACCTCAGGTCACCGGTCAAGGCGGCACTGATTTAAGGCAGTAGGGCCATCTCTAGCGCTCAACTAAAGTAGAGCGAAGATATAGAATTTGCTACGCCGTGAAAAGGAATATGGAGCGGACGAGTTAAAACATATATAACTATTTTTGTTGTTGCAACAAAGGCTGTAACATCCAAAGACATAAAAGTAGAATGAAATGAAATCCTTTAAAAAAAAGACCCTGACTGGAAAGAAGGAACTCAGCATGTTTTTATCTATTTAAAAAAAATACGAATATTACAAAGGACAAAAATACAAATATGAATAGCAAAAATAAAATTACATGACGTTTAAGAGCAGGAGTTGAAGGCTACATGATTCTGACGAGAAGAGTAGCTGCCTTATCTGTGACCACCTGTGACCATTGTTCTTTGCCTTGACCATGTCTTCTTGGTACATGTTGTTTACACTCATTTATATTTTTTGTATCTTTAGTTCTAGTTTATGTACTTCGAAAAAAGGCTGTAATATCCAAAGGTATCATAGCAGAATATAAAAAAAATCTGTTAAAAAAAAAAAAAAACATGACTGGAAAAGCGCAATTCAGCAAGCTTTCATCTATAATAAATCAAACTAAAAATCTAAAGGGAAAAAAATGCAAACTCAATTTGTTTTGCATATAAATCATTGAAAAAGAAGTTTGGTAGAAAGTTTTGGAAAATAATGATAAAACAAGCAAAAAAACATTTCTGTCCATCTACAGTAGGAAGAGAAGGAGTTTACAGATCCGGAGTCTTTTCAGAGGTGTAGCTAACCAATATTAAAAAATTGTAGATAGCAGCTGACCAGGCCTTTTTGATTCATGTTGTTGACAGTTCCGGGTCCATCTAATTCTTGTAGATCTCAATGTTCATTCCTCCAGGTCTCTTCCTCACTGTACTCTTGTCTTCTCCCCATGGAGAATCTGAGCTAGCCAGTCACTGAACTCTTTTCCAGCTTCTTTTCATGCTCCTTAATTTAAGGTCTTTTGCGTCTTTGCCTTCTTTAATCTGGAAATAATATCAAAATATGACTAATTTCAATTGCCAAAAACAATTTTACCTGGCAAAATAAAATGAAAAAAAAATAGGAGAAAGCAAATCCATTCATTTTTAAGTGCATATATATACCATTGTAGCTGAATGGTCTTTTTTATTTGTGTTTTTTATAGTTCTTAGCCTGCTTTCCTGTAGATCCTGATCCCCATTGTCCTGTTCGCCTGAAGAATGTTGTCCACTTATCTCTTTTTTCATTGTCGTGTTGTCCTCTGGCCATTATGATATCTAGCGTAAGGGTCGCAGGTAACTCTTCGAACTGCCTTTCTTGATCCTTAACTTCTTGTCTTTCCATCTTTGCTTTCTGTGATCTTAAAACCTAATATCATGTTGTAACTTATTTCAAAATTGGAGAAAACTTTTGCTACGCAAAAAAAAAGAGGAAAAATAGGAAATAGGAGAAAAAATTTTTATTCAATTTTCTTTGCATATAACATTAAAAAGGAAAATTGGGAGAAACATTCGAAAATATTTGTTTATTTTTACCGTTTGAAAAAAGGCTGTAATATCCAAAGATA
Source organism: Elysia crispata (assembly GCA_033675545.1). NCBI lineage: Eukaryota > Metazoa > Mollusca > Gastropoda > Plakobranchidae > Elysia > Elysia crispata. The sequence goes on along the minus strand of JAWDGP010000209.1, from coordinate 15,959 downwards.
TAAAAGCAGAATGTAAATCAAATCTGTTAAAAAAAAATGTGACTGGAATGGAGGAATATCAGCAGGTTTTTATCTATACTAAAAAGAATCTAAGAATCTAAGGGACAAAAATACAAAAAAATAATTTTTACAGTCCCTTTCATGGTTGGTGCAAGCAAAGGAGTTGAAGGCCATATGATTCTGACAAGAAAAGTAGCTGCCTTACCTGTGACCATTGTTCTTTACGATGACGATGTCATTTAGCACATGCTGTTTACCCTTGTATAATTTTTTGTTTCTTTAGTTCGTGGTCCATGTAGTTCTTGAATGACTCAATGATTTACTCCTCCAGGTCTTTCCTTTCTCTCAACTTGTCTCTTGAACAGGAGATCCTGAGCTTTTCAATGCTAAGGTCTCTTCCAGCTATTGTTCCTGGTCCTAAACTTCTGGACTGGTCTTTGTGGCTTCAACCTCTTTGATCCTACAATTTGATATCATGACATGACTTATTTCAAATATGGAGAACTATTTTGCCACTCAAACCAAACTAAAAAATAAATAGAGGAAAGCATTAATATTCAATTTTTTTTGCACATCAACTATTGAAAAGGAAGTTTGGGACAAAATGTTGGAATATTTTTCCTTTGTGTTGCTTAACAAGCTGTGTAATCTAAAAGCAGAAGAGAAAAATCTAAATTAAAAGAGTTTAAAAATAATTCCGACTGGAAAGGAAAGTTTCATCAGGTTTTGACAGATATGAAATCAAGGTTCAAAGAAAATGAAAATTCTGATAAAACAAACCAAAAAATTTTTTTTTGTCGACGTTTTGTATGAAAAGAAGGAGTTTACAGATCCAGTGTCTTTTCAGAGGAGTAGCTAATGAATATGTAAACATTGTGGATAGTAGCTGACCTGGTCTTTTTGATTCATGTTGTTGACAGTTCCTGGTCCATGTAGTTCTTGTAAATCTCAGTTTTCAGTCCTTCAGGTTTCTTCCTCACTGTCATCTTGTCTTCTGCCCATGAATCTTAGCTAACAAGTCACAGAACTCTCTTCCAGCTTCTCTTCATGCTCCTTAACTTCAGGTTTGTTGCATCTTTGTCTTCTGTAATCTGGAAACATAATATCAAAATATGACTTATTTCAATTACGGAGTACAATTTTACCAGGCAAAAAAAAAGTGAAAAACGAAATAGTTGAAAACAAATCAATTCAATTTTATGTGCCTATATATATTTATATATATATATATATATATATATATATATATATATATATATATATATATATACATACATTTATAATATACAAATATATATATGAAACATTAAATAAAAAGAGAGAAAGTGTAAGAAGATTTTTCTTTTGCGATGCACAACTAGCTTTGAAATCTAAAAGCCAAAGAGCAGAATCTAAATTAATCAATTGAAAAAAAAAGTCTGGACAAAAGGAATGATTCAGCCTGTATTTACCAGTTCTATCAAAAGTACAAATGAAAAGGAAAAAAATAATGATAAATAAAAGAAAAACAAAAAACAAAAAAACTTTCTTTTTTATAGGTTATAGCAATAGACTGACTTAAATGGGTAATTTTTTTTTTCTCAGGCATGTATATATCTATCTTCACCATTGCAGATGACCTGGTCTTATCTTTTCTTTTATTCTCGTTGTCTTGTGCCCATGGTGATATCTAGCGTAAGGGTCCCAGGTACCTCTCCAAACTCCCTTTCTTGGTATTTAACATTCTAATTTTTCCATCTTCGCCTTCTGTGATCTTAAAACACAGTTATTTTATATGAACTAATCCAAATATAAGGAACAATTTTGCTACACAAAAAAGATAAAGAAAATGAAATAGGAGAAAGAATTTTTATTTTATTTTCTTCACATGTGACATTAGACAGGAATATGGGGAGAAAGTGTCACAACTTATATGTATATTTTTGAAGTTTAAAAAAAGGCTGTAATATTCAGGAGGATACCAGCAGGTTTTTATCTACACTAGAAAAATAAGAATCTAAAGGACAAAAATACAAACATAATATTACAGTCCCTTTTATAGATTGTGCAAGCAAAGGAGTTGAAGGCTTTATGATTATGACAAGAAGAGTAGCTGCCTTACCTTTGACAATTGTTCTTTGCCTTGACCATGTCTTCTTAGTAAATAATTTTTATACTCGTGTGATTTTTTTTTATCTTTATTTTCTGGTCAATGTAATTCTTGTATATCTCAATGTTCATTCCTCCAGGTCTCTTCCTTAATTTCATCTTGTCTTCTGCTCATGGAGAATCTTAGCAAACCAGTCACAGAACTCTTTTCCAGCTTCTCTTCATGCTCCTTAAGTTAAGGTCTTTTGCATATTTGCCTTCTGTAATCTGGAAACGTAATATCACAATATGAACTTTTTTTAATTATGCAGAACAATTTTACCACGAAAAACAAAATGATAAAAGAAATAGGAGAAAACAATTCCATTTAATTTTAAGTGCTGATATATATACATATATATATATATATATATATATATATATATGAAACATTCAATGGGATTTTTGGGAGAAAGTGTAGGAATATTTTTCTTTTGTGTTGCAAAAGAAGCTTCGAAATCTAAAAGCCAAAGAGCAGAATCTAAATTTATCAGTTTAAAAGAAAAGTCTGGGCTGAAAAAAAAAATTGAGCAGGTACTCAATATGGAGAACAATTTTGCCCCTTAACACAAACTAAAAAATAAAAAAAGGAAAGCATTAATATTTATTTTTTTTTGCACATCAACCATTGAAAGGAAGTTTGAGAGAAAGTGTTGGAATATTTTCTTTTGTGTTGTTTCACAAGCTGTGTAATCTAAAAGCAGAAGAGAGAAATCTAATTTAAATGATTTTAAAAAATAGTTCTGACTGGAAAGAAAAGATTTCAGCAGGTTTTAACATATATGAAACCAGGCTTCAAAGAAGATGAAAATTCTGATAAAACAAGCAAAAAAAAGTTATTGTGTCTACATTTTAAAGGAAAAATAGGAGTTTACAGATCCAGAAATAGGAGAAAGCAAATCCATTCAATTTGAAGTGCATATATAAATATATATGAAACATTAAAGAGAAATTTCAGAGAAAGTGTAGGAATATTTTTCTTTTGTGTTGCAAAACAAGCTTGGAAATGGAAAAGCCAAAGAACAGCATCAGTTTAAAAAAAAAGTCTGGACTGAAAAGGAGAGATTGAGCATGTATTTACCACTGCTAGCCAAAGTACAAATGAAAAATATACAAATATATATGAAGCAAAAAAAAAACAACATTCTTTTTTTCAATGTTGTAGCAATACACTGAGTTAAATAGGCAAGTTCCTTTTCTAAGGTGTGTTTACATCTATCTTTATCACTGTTGCTGCCATGGTCTTTTTTTTGTGTGTTTTGAATAACTTTCAAGCCTGCTTTCCAGTAGATCCTGATTCCCATAATCCAGTTTGCCTGAACAATGCTGTCCTCTTATCTTTTCTTTTATTGTCGTCTTGTTTTCTGGCCATCGTGATATCTAGCGTAAGGGTCCCAGGTAACTCTTCAAACTGCCCTTCTTGATCTTTAATTTCTAATCTTTCCATCTTTGCCTTCTGTGATCTTAAAACCTTATAACATGATGGAACTTATTTCAAAATTGGAGAAATTTTGCCACACAAAAAAGATAAAAAAGGAAATAGGAGAAAGACGTTTCATTTGTTTTTCTTTGCATAAAACATTAAAAAGGAATAATGAGAGAATTATTAGAGAATATATGTATATTTTTACTGTTTGAAAAAAAAGCTGTAATATTCAAAGATATAAAAGCAGAATGTAAATCAAATCTGTTAAAAAAAAAACGTGACTGAAAAAGTGGAATTCAACAGGTTTTCATCTATACTGAATAAAACTAAGAATCTAAAGGAGAAAAAAGCAAAATTAAATAGATGAAAGCATTTTTATTTCATTTGTTTTGCAAATGAGTCATTGAAAAGTTTGAGAGAAAGTGTTGGAATATTTTTCTTTTGTGTTGCAAAACAAGCTGTGTAATCTAAAAGCAGAAGAGAGAAATCTAAATTAAATGAGTTAAAAAAAAAGTCCTGACTAGAAAAGGAAAAAATCAGCAGGTTTTAACATATAGGAAACCAAAGTTCAAAGAAAAAGAGAATACTAATAAAACAAGCAAAAAAGAGTTTCTGTTTATCTACAGTTTGTAGGACAAAAAGGAGTTTACAGATCCAGAATCTTTTCAGTGGTGTAGGTAACCAATGTGTAAATATTGTGGATAGCAGTTTACCTGGCCTTTTGGATTCATGTTGTTGACAGCATTATAGTCTTCTTTCCTGGAGATCATCAGGCAGGCTAAAGGTGTTGTCCTCCAATTTATTTCTTATCGTCATATTTTCATTTGGCCATGGTAATTCCTAGATTAAGGGTCCCAGGTATCTCTGGAAACTTCTCTTCAAGGTCATCAACCTCAGGTCTTTACATGTTCACCTTCTGTGATCTCAAAGCACAATAATATGATATGACTTATTTCAAACATGAGGAACACTTTTGACATGCAAAGAAAATGAAATATAGATATAGAAGAAACAATTTACAAACAATTTTGGTGGGTATGAAATGTTCAAAAGGAATATTGGGAGAAAGTGTTAGAACATATATAAATAATTTTGTTGTTCCGAAAAAGGCTGTAATATATACACATTTTTTGTTGTTCCGAAAAAGGCTGTAATATCCAAAGACATAAAAGCAGAACGTAAATCAAATCCTCTAAAAAAAACCTGACTGGAAAAAAGGATATCAGCATGTTTTTATCTCTACCAAATAATAGGAAGAATCCAAAGTACAAAAATTATATAAGTGACAAAAAAAGAATTACATGCCATTTAATGGTTGGAGCAAGAGAAGGAGTTGAAGGCTAGATGATTCTGACAAGAAGAGTAGCTGCCTTACTGTGACAATTGTTCTTTGCCTTGACCATGTTTTCTTGGTACATGTTGTTTTCACTCGTGAAGTTTTTTGTATCTTTAGTTCATGGTGCATATACTTCAAAAAAAAGACAGTAATATATAAATAAAACTAAAAAAATTAAAAAAAACCTTCACTGGGAAAGTGGAATTTAGCAGGTTTTCATCTCTACTAAAAAAACTAAAAATATCAGGGAAAAAAGTGCAAAGCATTTATATTCAATTTGATTTGTATATATCATTGAAAACGAAGTTTGGAAGAAAGTGTTGGAAAATTGTTCTTTTGTGTTGCAAAACAAGCTGTGTAATCTAAAAGCGGAAGAGAAAAACTGAATTAAATGAGTTTAAAAAAAATTACTTACAAAATAGAAAAATTCATCAGGTTTTAGGATACAGGAAACCAAAGTTAAAAAAAAAATACTGATAAAACAAGCAAAAAAAAATTCTCTTTATCTACAGTTTGTAGGAAAAAAAAGAGTTTACAGATCCAGATTCTTTTCAGAGGTGTAACTAACCAAAATGTAAAAAATTGTGGATAGTAGCTGACCTGGCCTTTTTGATTGATGTTGTTGACAGCAATGTAGTCTTCTTTCCTGTAGATCATGACACCTGCAGTTCAGCAGGGCTAAAGGTTTTGTCCTTCAATTATTTCTTATTGTCAAAATGTTCTTTGGCCAAGGTGATCCTTAGCATAAGGGTCCCAAATATCTCTGGAAACTTCTCTTCCTGGTCTTCAACTTCAGGTCTTTACATGTTCACCTTCACCTTCTGTGATCTCAAAAAACAATAATAAAATATGATTTATTTTAAATAGAAGGGAACAGTTCTGCCATGCAAAAAAATAAATGAAATGAAGAAAAGAAAAAATTTACTTTCAATTTAGGGCGCATGAAACGTTCACAAGGAATATTAGGAGAAAGTGTTAGAACATAATATTTTTGATGTTGCAAAAATGGCTGTACTATCCAAAGACATAAAAGCAGAACGTAAATCAAATGGTTTTAAAAAAAACCCTGACTTTAAAAGAGGAATTCAGCATAATTTTATCTGTACCAAATAATACGAAGAATCCAAAGGACAAAAATACAAATATCAATAGCAAAACTAAAACCACATGCTGTTTAATGGTTGATGCAAGTGAAGGAGCTGAAGGCTACATGATTCTGACAAGAAGAGTAGCTGCCGTACCTGTAACCATTGATCTTTACCCTGACCATGTCTTCTTAGAACACGGTTTTTACACTTGTGTACCTTTTTGTATCTTTAGATCCTGCTACATGTAGTTCTTGTGTATCTCAATGTCCAGTCCTCCAAGTCTCTTCCTTACTGTCATCTTGTTTTCTGCCCATGGAGAATCTTAGCAAAGCAGTCACAGAACTCTCTTCCAGCTTTATTTCAAGCTCTTTAACTTCAGGTCTTTAGCAGCTTTTTCTTCTGTGATCTTGAAAGGTAATATCACAATATGACTTATTTCAGTTAAGGAGAACAATGTTACCAAGCAAAACAAAATGAAAAAAAAAAATAGGAGAAAGCAATTTCATTCAGTTTTAAGCGCCTATATTTTATAACTTATTTCAAAATTGGAGAAAACTTTTGCCACACAAAAAAAGAGGGAAAAAAGGAAATAAGGAAAAGAAATTTCATTCAATTTTCTTTACATATAACATTAAAAAGGAATATCGGAAGAAATATTAGAAAATACATGAATATTTTTACTATTTATAAAAAAAAGGCTGCAATATCCAAAGGTATAAAAGTTGAATGTAAATCAAATCTGTTTAAAAAAAACGAGGAATCCAGCACGTTTTTATCTATTCTAAATAAAACTAAGACTCTAAAAGATAAAATTACAAAAAAATAATATTACAGTCCCTTTTAAGACGTTGAAGGCCTTATGATTCTGACAAGAAGAGTAGCTGCCTTACCTGTGGCCATTGTTCTTTACCATGACGATTTCTGAGTACATGTTGTTTACACTCGTGTAATTTTTTGTTTTTTAGTTTGTGGTCAATGTAGTTCTTGAATAACTCAATGTTTCAGTCCTAAAGATCTTTCCTTTTTCTGAACTTGTCTCTTGAACATGGAGATTTTTATCTTTACAGTCCTAGGCTCTCAACAAGCTATTCTTCCTGGTAATAAACTTCTGGACTGGTCTTTGTGGCTTCGCCTTCTGTGATATAATGACATTATTTATTCCAAATATGGAAAACAATTTAGCCGGTCAACACAAAATTAAAAAATAAATAGAAGAAAGTATTAATATTAATTTTTTTTTGCATATGAACAACTGAATGGAAGTTTGGGAGATAGGGTTGGAATATTTTTTTTCTTGTGTCACAAAACTAGCTGTGTAATCTAAAAGCGGAAGAGAAATATCTAAATCAAATGACTTGAAAAAAAAGTCCGGATTAGCAAAGGAAAAATTTACCAAAGTTAAAAAAAAACCATAGAAATAGAAGAAAGAATTCACAATCAATTTTGGCGCGCATGAAATGTTTAAAAGGTATATGGGGAGGATGTGTTAGAACATGTATAAATATTTTTATTGTTGCAACAATATTGGGAGAAAGTTTCAGAATACATATATATATAAATTTTTTTATTTTGTTGCAAAAAAGACTGTAAAGACATAAAAGCAGAACATAAATCAAATCCTTTAAAAACTCTGACTAGAAAGTTGGAATATTTAATTTGTGTTGCAAAACAAGCTGTGTTATCCATTAGCGTATGAGAAAAATCTAAATTAAATGAGTTTAAAACAAATTTATGAATGGAAAGGAAAGATTCAGCAGGTATTATAAAATAGGAAATTAAAGTTCAAAAGAAAAAAAATACGGATGAAACAAGGAAAAACAAAATTTCGTCTCCTACAATTTGTAGGAAAAGAAGTAGTTTATAGATACCGAGTCATTTAAGAGGTGTAGCTAACTAATATGTGTAAATTGTAAATAGTATCTGAGTTGGCCTTTTTGATTCATGTTGTTAACAGTTCCTGGTCCATGTAGTTCTTGTAGATCTCGAAGTTCAGCCCTCCATGTCTCTTCCTTACTGTCATCTTGTCTTCTGCCCATGGAGAACCTTAGCTAACCATTCACAGAACTCTCTTCTAGCTTCTCTTCATACTCCATAACTTCAGGTCTCTTGCGTCTTTGCCTTCTGTAATCTGGAAACATAATATCAAAATATGACTAATTTCAATTACGGAGAACAATTTTACTTTTAAAATGAAATAAATAATTTGAGAGAAAGTGTTTGAAGATTTTTCTTTTGTGTTGCACAACAAGCTTTAAAATCTAAAAGCCAAAGAGATGAATCTCAATTAATCGGTTGAAAAAAAAAATCTGGACTGAAATGGAGAGATTGAGCAGGTATTTACAAAAATAACCAAAGTACAAGTGAAAAAGTAAAAAATAATGAGATAAATGAAGCAAAAAACAAACTTTTTTTTTAAAAAGGTCGTAGCAATAGACAGAGTGAAATGGGCAAGTTTTTTCCGAGATTTTATATACCTATCTTTACCGTTATAGCTGACCTGGTCTTTTATATTTGTGTTTTTCATAGCTGTATAGTATGCTTTCCTGTAGATCCTGATCCCCATAGTCCAGTTTGCCTGAAGTATGCTGCCCTCTTATCTTTTTTTTTTTATTGTCATCTTGACTTCTGGCCATGGTGATATCTAGTGTAAGGGCCCTAGGTACCTCTTCAAACTCCCTTTCTTGGTACTCAACATTCTAATCTTTCCATCTTCGCCTTCTGTGATCTAAAAACACAAATATTTAATATGACTTAATTTAAATATAAGGAATTTTCATTCAATTTTTTTTACATGTAACATTAAAAAGGAATATTGGTGAAAGTGTAAGAACATATTTGTATATTTTTAAAGTTTGAGAAAAGGCTGTAATATCCAAAGATATAAAAGCAGAATGTAAATCAAATCTGTTAGAAAAAAAAAACTTGACTGGATGGGAGGAATTCAGCAGGTTTTCATCTATACTAAAAAAAAAACTGAAGAATCTCAAGGATAAAAATACAAACATAATATTAGTCCCTTTCATGGTTGGTATAAGCAAAAGAATTGAAGGCTTTATTATTCTGACAAGAAGAATAGCTGCCTTATGTGTGGCCATTTTTCTTTGCTTTGCCCATGTCTTCTTAGAACATGTTTTTTATACTCATGTAATTTTTTGTATCTTTAGTTCCTGGTCCATGTAGTTCACGTAGATCTCAATGTTCAGTCCTCCAGGTTTCTTCCTCACTGTCATCTTGTCTTCTGCCCATGGAGAATCTTAGGTAACCAGTCACAGAACTCTCTTCCACCTTCTCTTCATATGCCTTAACTTCAGGTCTTTTGTGTCTTTTCCTTCTGTAATCTGGAAACATAATATCAAAATATGATTAATTTCAATTACAGAGAACAATTTTACCAAGCAGAACAAAATGAAAAAAGAAATAGGAGAAAGCAAATCCATACAATTTAAGTGCCTATATTAATATACAAATATATATATATATATATATATGAAACATTAAATAGAAATTTTGAGAGAAAGAGTAAAAAGATTTTTCTTTTGTGTTGCAAAACAAGCTTAGAAATCTAAAAGCCAAAGAGCAGAATCTAAATTAATCAGTTGAAAAAAAAGTCAGGACTGGAAAGGAGAGATTGAGCAGGTATTTACCAATAATAACCAAAGAACAAATGAAAAAGTAAAAAAAAAAATAAGAGAAATGAAGCAAAAAAAAAACAAACTTTTTTTTTAAAGGTTGTAGCAATAGGCAGAGTTAAATGTGCATTTTTTTCTGAGATGTGTATATACATACCTATCTTCACCATTGAAGCTGACCTGGTCTTTTTTATTTGTGTTTTTCATAGCTTTACAGCCTGCTTTCCTGTAGATCCTAATCCCCATAGTCCAGTTTGCTTGAAGAATGCTGTCCTCTTATCTCTTTTTTTATTGTTGTGTTGTCTTCTGGCCATGGTGATATCTAGAGTAAGGGTCCCAGGTACCTCTTCAAACTCCCTTTCTTGGTACTTAACATTCTAAACTTTCCATCTTCCCCTTCTGTGATCTTAAAACACAATTATTTTAAAATGGCTTAATTCAAATATAAGAAACAACTTTGCCACACAAAAATGATGAAGAAAATGAAATAGGAGAAAGAATTTTTATTTAATTTTCTTTGCATATAACATTAAAAACGAATATTGGGAGAAATATTCGAAAATACATGTATGTTTTTACTGTTTGAAAAAAGGCTGTAATATCCAAAGATATAAAAGCAGAATATAAATCAAATCTGTTAAAAAAAATAAAAACCTGATTGGAAAGGAGGATATCAGCAGGTTTTTATCTATACTAAAAAATTAAGAATCTGAAGGACAAAAGTACAAAAAAATAATATTACAGTCTCTTTCATGGTTGGTGCAAGAGAAGGAGTTAAAGGCCCTATGATTCTGACAAGAAGAGTAGCTGCCTTACCTGTGACCATTGTTCTTTACCATGACGATGTCTTCTTAGTATATATTGTTTACATTTGTGTAATTTATTGTTTCTTTAGTTTGTGGTCCATGTAGTTCTTGAATGACTCAATGATTAACTCCTCCAGGTCTTTCCTTTCTCTCAACTTCTCTCTTGAACATGGAGATCCTTAGCTTTATAATCCTAAGCTCTCTTCCAGCTATTCTTCCAGGACTTAAGCTTCTGGACTGGTCTTTGTGGCTTCACCCTCTGTGATCCCAAAATGTAATATAATAACATGACTTATTTCAAATATGGAGAACAATTTTGACACTCGAAACAAAATAAAAAATAAATGGAAGAAATTAATATTCAAATTTTTTTGCATGTGAACCACTGGAAAGGTAGTTTGGGAGAAAGTGTTGGAATATATTTCTTTTGTGTTGCTTAACAAGCTGTGTAATCTAAAAGCAGAAGAGAAAAATCTGAATTAAATGAGTTTAAAAAATAGTTCTGATTAGAAAGGAAAGTTTCATCAGGTTTTAACAGATATGAAATCAAGGTTCAAAAGAAAAAAATACTGATAAAACGAGTAAAAAAAAATTCTTTTGTCTACATTTTGTAATTTTTTTTGCATATAACATTAGAAAGCACTAATAGGATCTCTTCCAGCTATTTTTCTTGGTCCTAAACTTCTGGACTGGTCTTTGTAGCTTCGCCCAAAATGTAACATCATGACATGACTAATTTCAAATATGGAGAACAATTTTGCCACTCAACACCAAATAAAAAATAAATAGAAGCATTAATAGTCAAAATTTTTTTTGCATATGAATTATTAAAGGAAGTTTGGGAGAAGGTGTTGGAAAATTTTTCTTTTGTGGTGCTTAACAAGCCGTGTAATCTAAAAGGGGAAGAGAAAAATCTTAATTAAATGAGTTTAAAAAAAAGTTCTGACTGGAAAGAAAGGTTGAGCAGGTTTTAACATATATGAAACGGATGTTCAAAGGAAAAAAAAACACCGATAAAACAAGTAAAAAAAATATTTTCGTCTACATTTTCTAGGAAAGAAGGAGTTTACAGATCCTGAGTCTTTTCAGAGGAGTAGCTAACCACTATGTAAAAATTGTAGATGGTAGCTAACCTAGCCTTTTTGATTCATGTTGTTGACAGTTCCGGGTCCATCTAATTCTTGATGATCTCAATGTTCATTCCTCCAGGTCTCTTCCTCACTGTACTCTTGTCTTCTGCCTATGGAGAATCTTAGCTAACCAGTCATTGAACTTTTTTCCAGCTCCCTTTCATGCTCCTTAATTTCAGGTCTTTTGCGTCTTTGCCTTCTGTAATCTGGAAACATAATATCAAAATACGACTAATTCCAATCACGAAAAACAATTTTACCTGGCAAAATAAAATGAACAAAAAAATAGGAGAAAGCAAATCCATTCATTTTTTAGTGCATATATATACCATAGTAGCTTTTTTATTTGTGTTTTTTATAGTTCTTAGTCTGCTTTCCTGTAGATCCTAATCCCCATTGTCCAGTTCGCCTGAAGAATGTTGTCCACGTATCTCTTCTTTCATTGTCGTGTTGTCTTATGGCCATGATGATATCTAGCGCAAGGGTCCCAGGTATCTCTTGAAACTGCCTTTCTTGGTGGTTAACTTCTTGTCTCTCCATCTTCACCTTCTGTGATCTTAAAACCTAATATCATGTTGTAACTTATTTCAAAATTGTAGAAAACTTTTGCCACACAAAAATGATGAAGAAAATGAAATAGGAGAAAGAATTTTCATTCAATTTTCTTTGCATATAACAATATTGGGAGAAATATTCGAAAATATATGTATATTTTTACTGTTTGAAAAAAGGCTGTAATATCCAAAGATATAAAAGCAGAATGTATATCAAATCTGTTTAAAAAAATGTGACAGGAAAGGAGGATACCAGCAGGTTTTTATCTATACTAAAAAGAAACTAAGAATCTAAAGGACAAAAATACAAACATAATATTACAGTCCCTTTCATGGATTGTGCAAGCAAATGAGTTGAAGGCCATATGATTCTGACAAGAAGAGTAGCAGCCTTACCTGTGACCATTGTTCTTTAATGTTGCTTAACAAGCTGTGTACTAAAAGCAGAAGAGAAAAATCTAAATTAAATGAGTTTAAAAATAATTCCGCCTGGAAAGTAAAGTTTAATCAGGTTTTAACAGATATGAAATCAAGGTTCAAAGTAACTGAAAATTCTGATAAAACAAGGCAAAAAAAATTTTTTTTTGTCTATGTTTTGTAGGAAAAGAAGGAGTTTCCAGATCCAGTGTCTTTTCAGAGGAGAAGCTAATGAATATGTAAACATTGTGGATAGTAGCTGACCTGGCCTTTTTGATTCATGTTGTTGACAGTTCCTGGTCCATGTAGTTCTTGTAAATCTCAGTTTTCAGTCCTTCAGGTTTCTTCCTCACTGTCATCTTGTCTTCTGCACATGGAGAATCTTAGCTAACCAGTCACAGAACTCTCTTCAAGCTCCTCTTTATGCTTCTTAATTTCAGGTCTTTTGCGTCTTTGCCTTCTGTAAACTGGAAACATAATATCAAAATATGACTAATTTCAATTACAGAGAACAATTTTACCAGGCAAAGCAAAATGAAAAAAGAAATAGGAGAAAGCAAATCTATTCATTTTTAAGTGCCTATATTAATATAAAAATATTTATGAAACAATAAATAGAAATTTTGAGAGAAAATGTAAGAAGATTTTTCTTTTGTGTTGCAAAACAAGCTTAATTATTTAAAATGACTTAATTCAAATGTAAGAAACCATTTCGCCACACAAAAAAGATGAAGAAAATGAAATAGGAGAAAGAATATTTATTCAATTTTCTTTGTATATAACATTAAAAACGAATATAGGAAGAAATATTAGAAAATACATATATTTTTACTGTTTGAAAAAAGGCTGAAATATCCAAAGATATAAAAGCAGAATATAAATCAAATCTGTTAAAAAAAAACAGGACTGGAAGAGTGGAATTCAGCAGGTTTTCATCTCTACTAAATAAAACTAAAAACTAAAGAGAAAAAAGTGCAAGAATAAGTAGAAGAAAGCATTTATATTCAATTTTGTTTGTATTTATCACTGAAAACGAAGTTTGGGAGAAAATGTTGAAAAATTTTTCTTTTGTGTTACAAAACGAGCTGCGTAATCTAAAAGTGGAAGATTCCTGTTAAAAAACCTTGACTGGAAAGGAGGAATTCAGCATGTTTTGATCTATACCAAGAAGATTCCAAGGACAAAAATACAAATATCAATGGCAAAAAAAAATGAAATGATGTTAAAAGGTTGGTGCAAAAGAAGGAGTTGAAGGCTACATGATTTTGACAAGAAAAGCAGCTGCCTTACCTGTGACCATTGTTCTTTGCCTTACCATGTCTTCTTGGTACATGCTATTCATACTCATGTATTTTTTTTTATCTTTAGTTCCTGGTCCACGTAGTTCTTGTAGATCTCAATGTTCAGTCCTCCAGGTCTCTTCCTCATCATCTTGTCTTCTGTCCATGGAATATCTTAGCTAACCAGTCACAGAACTCTCTTCCAGCTTCTCTTTATGCTCCTTAACTTAAGGTCTTTTGCGTCTTTGCCTTAAGTAATCTGGAAACATAATATCAAAATATGACTTATTTCACTTACGGAGAACAATTTTACCAGGCAAAACAAAATGAAAAAAGAAATAAGAGAAAGCAATTCCATTCAATTTAAAGTGCATATATATATATATGAAACATTCAATGGGATTTTTTTGGAGAAAATGTAGGAATATTTTTCTTTTGTGTTGCAAAAGAAGTTTCAAAATCTAAAAGCCAAAGAGCAGAATCTAAATTAATCAGTTGAAAAAAAAAGTCTGGGCTGAAAAAAAGAGATATAGCAGGTACTCACCATTGCTAAACCAAAGTGCAAATAGAAAGGAAATCAAATAAAGATAAATGAGGTGTGTATATATCTATCTTTACCATTGACTTGGTCTGTTTTTGTGTGTTTTTAAAACCTTTGTAGCCTGCTTTCCTGTAGATCCTTATCCCCATAGTCCAGTTCATCTGAAGAATGATGTCCTCTTATCTCTTTTTTTTTATTGTGTTGTCTTTTGGCCATGGTGATATCTAACTTAAGGATCCCAAGTACCTCTTCAAACTTCTCTTCCTGGTGCTTAACTTCTGATCCGTCCATCATTGCTTTCTGTGATCCTAAAAACTTATATCATGTTGTAACTTATTTCCAACTTGGAGAAAACTTTTGCCACACAAAAAAGATGAAAAAAGGGAAAAGGAGAAAGAATTTTCATTCAATTTTCTTTGCATATAACGTGAAGAAGAAATCTTGGGAGATATATTAAAAAATCTATGTTCATTTCTACCATTTGAAAAAAAGGCTAAAATATCCAAAGATATAAAAGCTGAATGTAAATCAAATATGTTGCAAAAAAAAAATTGACTGGAAAGAAGGATTTTAGCAGGTTTTTGCATATACTAAATAAAGCTAAGAAACTAAAAGACAAAAATTGAAAAAATAATATTACAGTCACTTTCATGGTTGGAATAGGCAAAGGAGTAGCTGCCTTACCTGTGACGATTGCTCTTTGCCTTGAGCATATTTTATTAGTACATGTTGTTTCATCGAGTAATTTTTTGTACCTTTAGTTTCTGGTCCCTGTAGTTCGAAAAAAGGCTGTAATTTTCAAAGATATAAGAGCAGAATATGAATCAAAACTGTGAAAAAAAAAACATGACTGGAAAAGTGGAATTAGGCAGGTTTTCATCTCTACTAAATAAAACTAAAAATCTAAAGGAAAAAAATGCAAAAATCAATAGAAGAAAGCATTTATATTCATTTTTTTTACATATGAATCATTCAAAAGGAAGTCTGGGAGAAACTGTTGGAATATTTTTCTTTTGGGTTTCAAAACAAGCTGTGTAGTCTAAAAGCAGAAAAGAAAAAAAAGAATAACATGCTTTTAAAAGAAAGTCCCGACTAAAAAAGGAAACATTCAGCAGGTTTTAACATATAGGAAACCAAAGTTTAAAGAAAATTAAATATTGATAAAACAAGCAAAAAAAAAAAACATTTCTGTTTATCTACGGTTTGTAGGAAAAGAACGAGTTTACAGATTCAGATTCTTTTCAGAGGTGTAGCTAACCAATTTGTAAATATAGTGGATAGTAACTGACCTGGCCTTTTTGATTCACGTTGTTGACAACAATGTAGTTCTTGAATGACTCAATGTTTCGGTTCTCCAGGTCTTCCCTTTCTCTGAACTTGTCTCTTGAACACATGGACCTTTAGCTTAACAGTCTTACATCATTCTGCTCCAGCTATTCTTCCTGGTCCTAAACTTCTAAACTAGTCTTTATGGCTTAGCCCTCTGTGATCTAAAAATGTAATATCATGACTTTTTTCAAATATGGAGAACAATTTTTCATTCATTACAAAATTAAAAAAAATAAAAAGGAGAAAGCATTTATATTCAATTTTTTATGCATATGAATCATTGAGAGTAAGTTGAG
>JAWDGP010000207.1:0-47438 GCA_033675545.1 Elysia crispata | reverse complement strand
TTTTCAAAAATTTAGGCAATTTCTGTTTGCATTTTTTTAAAAATATAGTTTCAACTAATTATTTATTTTTTATTTTACAGCCTTAGTAACATCTGTTCTTTATTGCCATAGAATATTTATGTGAAATTCTTGATATTTTCCGTTGTGGGTTCTTTTAATTTTGACAACTGTGCTTTTAATACTTTCCTGTTCGTTCTTGAGAGGGTCTCCTTTGTTTGCTTTTTGTAAAGCTATCATAAATATTTTTAAAGGTGTCCATCTTGATGAGGTCTTTCAGAAAAATACACCATATTGCTTCAATTTAATTGAATTGCTGGTTTTATGGTTACTTTATATTGTTATTTTTATAATAATATGCAAACTAGCAAACAATTTTTTTAATCTGTGAGGAATAGATCATATTGCTATCTGTGATAAGTAAATAGGACCAAAAATATGAAACATTGTGAATAAGAATGATTTTGAGTTGCGTTACAGGAGTGAGTCTAGCGTTACAGGAGTGAGGATTAATTACATAAAACAAATATTTTTTCTGGAATTCTTTTCTGCATTGGAATTCAAACAAAGACATTTATATTTTTAAAAGTTTACAACATTAAATTTTGGCATTTATTACCCATTTTAAGAGAAACACTAGTGCTAGATTTGTAACAATGCAAAATATCTTTATGAATTTTGAATTTGCAAAAGCATTCACAAAAATGTGTACTTGACAAACATGAAAGTTGAATAAAATTTATTAAAAGCAAACAAGTTGTCAATAACATATATAATAAATTCAAGCAAAATGCAGCTGAAATGTTAACAATAAGGATGTACCACCATACAGAAGGCTACCCTGAAGCACAAAAAGAACCTTGTTAACACCTATGACGTGAGCACCTATTAACTTGCCCTCAAAAATATGAAATTGATACAAGCAAACAATTCTTAAAATCAAGTTGTAAAAAATGAAAAGAATGTTCATGATATAAAGCGAAAGCTTTGTTATACCACAAAAGTGCAATTACTGGTAATGAAATTTAAGGACATGTATATGAATTTATGATAACGCATGTTGTATAAGGGAAATTACTTCAGAAAAATTTAAGTGAATATAACTTTCTACATTTTAATTTTATTATAAAGTTTATTACAAAAGTTTACAGAAGAATATAAACATAACAAAACACAAAACATTTAGAAAATGTAAGCTATATTTTTGGCTTATGTTTTTGTCAAGATTACAGGTACTTAAAAAATATTTGAGAATAAAGACTTGAGTACATTGTATACATGTATACAAGTATTTCGGTGAGATTGTTTTTTTGGAGACTGCATCATTACGTGTGAGAGCCTGAGCCTTCTTATGTACCATGCAATTTAAAATCATCAAGTTCAGATTCTCACAGTGCTGTTAAAAGGGAGGAGAGGGACAAAATGGTTAGGACGCCAAAATATTGATCTTTTAGTGAGTCTTGTTGAAGTCCACATGATGTGTGCAACCTTGGTTCTATTGCTCTATGGAGATGAACCCTTGTCATTGAGCATGGCATTTTAGGGAAAACAGAAATCACTTTCATCTTTAAAATACTAGCAAGACCAAATAGCTGCCATATTCTCATATAGCTCCCTGGATTTACGAGACTCATCACCTCTTTCTCAAATAACTCTCTTCTTACCAAACTGTTCTGAAGTATATGAAGACCAGGAACATATTGATCTGAATAAGGGAGAGGGAAAATGCTTCCCAAGCACAGTCGCTTACATGAGCTTTTGACCCTTTCAGGAGATTTTTATTGTCAAGGTAATAGTCTGCATTTATTGCAAGCTCTTGGATTATTCTGACCTTATCTCCTCCAGGACACATATCTTTTCCACGAGCAAACAGCTTCATGCTGGAAAACAATCCCCATCACACCTTACTGTAACTGGAAACAAATGCCCATGACTGTGAAAAGGAATGTCACCTGGTACCCCAAAATTGTTTTGCCATATATAATCCTATTCTAATTCTAGTCTCGAGAGGACACTTCTTTGAGACCCTTATCACCTCTCTCTCACCCATAGCATTTGAGATTCACACTCATCAGCTAGTTTCTGAAAGCTCTGACAGTTTCCAAAGTTTCTCTAAAAAAACATGGAACTTTTTATCATCTTGCCACTTTTCACTTATTGAGCAATTACAAACTGAAGCGAAGAGTTCAGGCTCAGTGGACACAGCAACAACATGCTCATCTTCTATGACATAAGCATTACCATCTTCAAGCGTTTCCTCCTCACTCTCAGTGCGGAACGAAAAATGCTTGAATATCTGACATTTCACAGCATTCTCTCCCTTTCTCACACATACAGCTTACATCCCTATACCGTGTGCTTTCTGTTTTTGACATTTCAGCTGGTGCAGCTTCATTGTTGTTGGAATTTTTGGTTCGTCAAAGAAAAAGGTATTCTTAATTTCATCCATTTTGTCTTCATGGATTTCATATAGATGAAAGGAGGGAGTGGACTTAGAACCAATTCTAACAAAGTCTTTTACTGCTCTGTTGGCTGCTCTTTTTATTGTAGCGCCAATACCATCAGGAATACCTTTGCCATGTCCAGCTTCAAAAAAATTCCAAGTGCAGTTAGAAAACCCCATGTCACAGACGATATTTGAAAAAAGAAAGAAGTTGATCTTTTGTCTGTATTGGGCTGCCGGGCCATCACTAAAAAAATGCAGTTTTGACCCTAGAAAAGTCAACCCTGATCTTTTCTAGCATTGAGGAAAGATAAGCCCAAATGGCAATGCGATCATGCTGAAGGCTGTCACTAATACCACAAAATGAGTGAACATCACCAGTACCAATCTGATAAAATCCGGTGTGTACACTTAGTTGCTTTTATACTTTACAATGTACTTTGTATCTCACTATCCCACTTGCAAAAATAGTTTCTCAGAGAAGTCAATGTGAATCAATGCATCATGCTCAGTCAAATCCTCTTTGAGCTCTTTATAGAAGCCAAATTGCTTAACCATGTTGAAAAAATGTTTCTTGTAAGTTCTTAACTGTTCATTAAAGATGACACAAGTCCTCAAGACCACTGCGTTTTCTGAGTTTTCCATCACAAATGCTACCATTTTTTCTTTCCACTTTTTAGATATCTTTTTTCTTTTCACATTATCCCACTGAAAGTACTTTATGGTTTCTTCATTATTGAGACCCTTTAAGGGTTTTACATTTCCCCCTGCAATTACAGCATTCATTGTACATGCATTTCTTTGAATTTATTTCACAAGAAACCTGACTTAAAAGGAGCTCAGGCTTTAAGGTAGGAATGACACCAGCTCTAAATAAAGACTCGTTTTCAAGTTCAAAGTTCTACAAGCTTTGCATAGACAAGTGGATCTGTCTGAATCCCTAGGGGGTAGCACCCAAAATGGTCTCAGATCTTCCCAAGGAGCTGAAAGAAGTGTATTCAGACTCTGCGACAAATTTTCTGTAGAGATTGGATATCTTATCTACCATATGGCACTTTTGTTTTTCACCGAATTCCTTGTGATTGTATCTTTTTTCCCTGGGCAGATCTTTTATCTTAGACACATTGGGTTGCAAAAAGAAGTCCAGCACTTTTCTTCGGAATCTGGTGCAAACAGTTCTGCTCTTCTAGTACCTTCCTCATCCTGTGCTATTACTAATTTTGACTTCATTCTAAATCTTTTTAGAAGACGGTACTTGCGTAACAGATTACTTGCTGCAATGCAGGCAACAGAGGGATTTTCTTACTTGATGCCTGAGTTCTGATCTCATCTATGACAGCAAAATGGAACTCTAATGTTTCTCTCACAGTTAAGTTTTCCTTTCTTACTTCCATCATTTCTTCAAAAGCATTCTTGTTTTGGAAGGAGGAGTTGATGGGTTTTGTAATTGGTTTTTTGGTATGGATCTTTGCAAACGTTTAGCAGTGCTTGGTTCCACGTTCAAATGCCTTTGAATTTTACTTGAAATTTAGCAATTTCTTGCTTTAAAGTCTGAGTTTGCTTTGTTTTTATGGTCAAAGAGGTAATGCTTTTGTCGACTCAGTGACATTTTAGGAGTTGTGTTCTGAGAACTCAATGTTGGCGAGAGGTGGGGTTGCTGGCGCTGGAGCTGACTGGCAACTCCACATTTTGAATTTGGTGAAGATAAGCTGTTAATTTCCTCCACATGAGTAATGTTCTTAGATTTAGATTGCTGTGACCTGTGATACCTCTTTTTCCATGCTTTTTTTGCTGTCTGTGTTCTCGGGGTGTCATGTCCTTTACTAGCTTTTTTACCATTTGATTTGTCTTTAACCCTTTAATGCATACTTTGTTAGGTCAAGCTAATGATACTGTTCAAATTTGGTTTACATGCCATTGAGAGGACTTTAATCCATATTTTGATGTTTTTTTCCTGAAACTGACCATCCCAGGAGGGGGTCAGTGCGTCTAAAATTTTAGACATTATGCGTCGAAGGAGGGAAAGGTTAAAATCTGGATGTGTAAAAAAATTTTAGACATTATGCAAATGGTGATTGAAAAACAGTTAAGTGTGGTTACAAGAAAGAAGCAACAAATGTTAAGCACAAATTGAGCAATTCAAGTAAAGTTTAAAGAAATGGATGAGACGATTTGTTATAAGCATTTTTTGGTTAATTTTGTAACACAAACACTACTTAAATAGTTATGTTCTGTCAGTTGTTTATTTGAGTAAATTACTATTTTTATATACTTAGACATATGCACACACACACATAAAAAGATCTATTTTGAACAGAATCACTCATCAAAATACATGTAATAAACAATAAAATGAACAAATGAAAACTAAAGGAAATGCAATTGGTTTCAATTTATTTTGGCCACATTTCTTATAACAGACGAGCAGAAAACAATAACACAAAAAGAGAAGAAAAAGAGCTAAATAACATATTTCAACATACACAAAATATTTACACCTCTAAAGTTCTTTATTCAATCCATTGGGCTAAAAGTTGGACCATCAAGAGAAGCAGACCTAGAGTTCAGAAGCATGTACATGTAGCCTACTTTGAAAAGCTATTATGTGTCTCCAATTACCTATGATGATGAAAGAGATAAAAACAGTCATCCCCCTCCATCTTTGCCTTCGTTACACGAGAACAACCCCACACTTTCTGCACTTAAACTGGGATTTTCTATTGCACTCTTCCAGTTTGCGTCTTTGAGGAAAGCTAGCTTCAGTGTCCCTAATGGAGAAATGATCCACTCTATCATAGCCTCACGCTCTTCAGAAACACTCTGGCAGACTTTATTGCTCCATGAACAACAGGGGGCCTTTCCAGAACAGGTCTTTCTGATCTGATTAGGGCCACAGCCAAGCCCAGTTTGAAAGTGCACAACGGTAAAGGTGCGCTCTTGCATCTGGGCAGCTCTATAGAGAAGCCACTCATTGATGACACAAAGGTCCAAACAGATGGAAAATTATACGTTTTGTACCATTTTTTGCTTTTTGTGATCATTTTCAGTACAGCTCCATGAGCATGTCACACTTATCAACCCCCCCCCCCCCCCCCCCCCCCCCCCCCCCCACCATACTTTCATTGTAGGTAGCCTTTGATAAGACTGGGACACTTCACAGTTGATGTACTCTTTTTTTGGCGTTGCACGATGTAACAGGGTGAAACCAACGCCATGAATATTGGAGGTAGGCTACCATGACAACTTTGTTGTCAAACCATTTACAGATCAGCACTGATCCATCTTTGTCACTTTTAAAATCATATGTCCCCTGCCTTTCTTTTATCTCTTTGAGAGTCACCAGAGGACATTTCTGGACCGGATTCTCCACGCAAAGTGCAAGTTGCGTTTAACTTTTTTTCCTTTAGTTCAACAAGGAGTTCTGGACAAGCAAAGTAGTTGTCAAAAAAGACATATGAACCTTTGCTGTTGATGTTCAGTAAGTCGGGCTACAACTAGGCCCGGTTTACCTACAGGCAACGCAGAGCCTACATCAGACAAGGTGTTATCACCCACAAATTCAAAGCGATGCACATAGCTTCACCTCCCAGCTGGAAATCCAAACCTTCAACCCCATTTTTTTTTCCAGGCTTTTTCATCATGTAGCACTTCAGGCCATGGCGACCTTTGAAAGGTATCATTTGAATTTCATCAACAGAGACAGAAATGTCTCTGGCTCTGTGCATTGGCTTTGAAAGCTCTATTCACAAGATCAATGAGTGGTCTGACCTTGTGAAGTCTATCATAGCCTCTCTCACCCCTTCCTTTCATCAACCCATTGTCATTAACATGAAAAACAGACAAGATTTCTTCTAAACCGATTGACCGTCATGGCATTTGCCCATCATGGGTGCCTGTGTTTGAGCCTACGACCAATACATCCGCCTGATTCGGCAAAACCACAATGGTCATATAAAAACATATCCCAACAGGTGTCCTCATCTCTGACACACTTATTGGTTTGCAGCATTTACTCCTGCATAAGATGCCGCATGAACCTCATTGCTTTCCAGAGTGAGCTAAGTCAAGAGCATCATCATCACAGAAGGCAGTAAAAATTGTCAAGATACCCCTAGCACTTGCTGCTTTTCCAGCTGGGATCAGCCGATTTGGTGGGTTGACGTGTGGTGGCAGATCCTTCTTTACCCAGTGGAACACTTTTTTCCCATTATCCGGTGCCGATCTGGAGGGAAAATAAAAAAATACAAAAAAGTAAGCAGATAATCTAAAGGTGTAAAAAAAAGGTAGTGGAGGAGGGAGGGAAGCAAAAATCAATGGAAAAATGACTCTGTTAAAGACTTTCGTCCAATTATCATTATTATTTTACTTTCCCTCCAACCTGGAGAGAAAATAAAACAAATACAAAAAAGTATTGATTTGAATAGAGACTGAAATGGACTCATAATTCCTGTGCGAATGCCTCAAACATCCAAAAGGCCTAGGGCACATCAGGCACAGAGATCCAGATTAAGCACCCCCCGCCCCAGTAAAAAATAAACAGGAGTTTATTAAAAAAGAACGACTAGAAGTTGGATCCGAAAAAAAAGTTTTGTCACCTACTTTTGCTTCTTTTGCGGTGGCTGCGTCTGTATCTCAGGTCGTGGGTTGTTGACTTCACCATCATCATGTCCGTTTTGAACATCACCATCATCATGTCCGTTTTCAACATCACCATCACCATCTTCATTTTCACTGTCACAATCACTGCTAACTTCGCAATCACTGGCACACATCTCAAAGTCGGGGTCATTGTCGCTGTCGTCAGCAAGTCGTTCATCATCACTTCCGTCCGGGAACTCGTCATCATCTAGTACCAGTTGAGTAGCCTCAACATCGCTGAACAGCCTCTTAGGAGTTTTGCGGCGGCTAAAAGTAAGAAAAAGGGAAAAGAGGGGGATTAGATCTATGCCTAGGCTCCTAAAATTATAGAATTTTCAACAACAAAGTAAAGTAGCCTGTAAGTTATGGATTTATTATACCTGGGAGTTATATATGAAGTTTAGATCTATAGATTATATTTTTAAGCAGAAGGTCGATAAACCTGAGTGATCTTGAAAAAAGCGTATTCAAATGTACATAATTACATAGATCTATATTCATTGTGAAGAAAACAAACACCTCAATCAGTCAATAGTAAAGATTCTAGATCATAGAGCGTCTATCTAATGATTAAAAAAGTATTTTCTTGATCATATTTCTTCATAGAATTTAAATGTTTTCTTGTGAAAAGCTAAATCCATTACTCCTGAAAGGCTGATGTGTACATTCATGATGTCCAATATTTTAGACAAGCTATAAATAGTAACAAGACTCCATGTTCATAATGTGCAATATTTTACACATGCTATAAATAGTAACAAGGTTTGAGGTGCATGGTGTGTAAAATTTTAGACATTCGCGAAAATGACAGCCTATAGATCTAACATGATAATATTTTGGGTTATCTCCAAGCAGAGCGTACAATTTTCAAGTAGTGTCATTTGAGTGGTATCGATTACTAATAATAATTTTCAGAGGCTCAGGAAGAGAGTAGTTAGATATCGATATGATTAAAATGTTCGCATCTAGATTTTTATTATTTTTATTTGTCTGTTTTAACGTGGTGAAAGGGGCGCCAAAGCTGTAAAAAATTAAGTAAATGAGTAACTAAAAATAAATAATAAATTTAAGTAAACGTGATTTTGTGAACGTTAGATTTAGATTAAAAATAGCTCAAACAATTTTTAGGTTGTTAAATCTAAACTGATTTACATATAAATATTAACCTAAGTATTAAACATGCGGCTAAATCTAGATCTAGATCTAGGTTTAATATGGATCCGCCACCCATAGGCCTATAAACCTAGGCCTATAATCTAGATCTAGATTCCAAGTACATTATACCCTACACGTTGTAATACCGCAATATGACAGTAGTGACAGACCTTTTTGCCAACGTTGGACACAATTTAAAAAAAGGAACTTACCTTAAAAAGGGTATAGCTGTCGAATGGCCAAGAGAAATTCTGCCAATTTGTTTTCCCTCGCTCGACTCCTCCACATAAACTCGGCCATATAAGAAGAAAATAAATCGACAGAAGTGCCGTGTTCTCTACGATGTTTTTTCTTTGCTCTCATCCACGTATTTTCTATCAGCTGTGTGTGAATAGCTGGATGGTCTGGGTCAACGAAGTGCCTTTCGTGCACAACCACACTGTGAGTATATATGCCGTTGCCAATTTGATCAATGTTGGCATACGCTGCCCACCCGTCGGATATGATATGGCTACCGGGCAGTATCCAGCGTCTGATGATTGGCTCTAGTGTTGCAGCTGCGCGGTCAGGGACTTCAACTAAAATACACTGTTTGGATCTTCTTTCAATCGCCCCAAATACCCAATGCCCTTCTCTCCACAGGCCGCGGTGGTATTTCCTGTGAAAAAAATTTACTCTCATCAATCTCAACCTCTATTGGTTCGTTGTTCTCGTCAAAACCTCCCAACTCTTGAGGGTTATTTTCAATAACGTTCTCACAAACGTCTCTTAAAAAAGTGCACCATAGGCTCACAGAATTTCCTGACAAAAGAGTTTCTCTTTGTATTTGCAACTGTAAAAAGTCTGCTGCCCAACAGTAAAGTAAAACAATAGCAGTGTCCAAAGAAACTTTTGCACCTTCAAAGAAAGAATTTACGCGAACACTTTGGGTAAAATTATGCCTAAAGCAACGCCACCTAAAACCGTCTTGAGAATTGTACTGGCTCAATGTGCACAGTTCATTACAAGTAGGGCAATTCACACTATTGGATATTAATCTCCTCTCCGCAAACCACTCCAAGGTTGATATTTTATCATGAAATCTCCCACCAAGTGTAATTAAACGAGGCACAATTGCTAAAATGTCACCGTCCTGTAAAAACGCATCAACAATATGTACTCTGTTACGAGGACGCCCGGCCATTATTTAAAAAATGCGTTTGTTTACGCGGTAAAAACTTTCACTTACCCACTTCATTAAATCTATATTGGTTATAAAAATCTACAAATGCCTTTAGATTATCTTCAAACTTCAAAAGAATAGATTGAAAATATACACATAACAGGCCCACATAACGTAGTTTAAAATGCGATAATAACTAATAAGCCTTATAAAAGAGAAAAAAAAAAGTAAAAGAAATAAAATTAGGTACATACCATGATTTAGTTAAACCTGTATTTTATCGTCTTTTTTGTGTTAAATACCTTATCGATAGTTACCGGAAACGCCGGAATCGTAAAAATACACCGATATTATGCTGTTAGTATTCGATTCTAATTTTGTACGCTCTGCTTGGAGATAACCATATTTTGTTTTATAAACATTGCAACAAAATTCTATGAACCTAAATCAATCTTCCTAACTGTATTTTTTTTTATTTGAAATAGACTTTTTAGGTTCGAAAAAATAAAAAAAATATCCGACCCACCTTCGTTCTCTAGAATCAGCCATGTTTGCAGTTGGAAGTGAAATCGAGAGAGTGGTTTACCCTTGATAAATCTTGGCTTGCCAGTTGATAAGAGCCAAATTTTTATGGTCCAAATAAATGTTAATCCTTGAATGCCACTGTCGAGTGCTATTTTCGTCTAAAACTTTGTCTAATATATTAGACAGTATGCGTTAAAGGGTTAACATATTTGTCTTTTTGTGCTTGTAAGTATGCAGCCCTTCTTTCTGGATCAGCATCTCTTTTTTGACGGAATCGCCGCTGCCTTTCAGCACTCGATAGTGGAGTAGATTTATTCTTGGCCTGAGGAGAATCAATTAAGAATATTTGTAAGGTTTGCAGGAAGTTTTATCAACAGATGTTTTTAAAAATGTAGACTTTTAAAACTGCAAATATAAAATCTTCTTCTTTATTATGTAAGTGAATCATTGATCTATTCCACCTATAACATTATAAGTAGCCTGTAGTTGAATTTTATACACATTTTGTCCACTTTTTATAAAATATGGAACTAACATTGATTGAATAAAACGCTTAAAAATTGAACTGCATAACATATAACTGCTGTACATACTAAATCTAGATCTAGGTCTAGATATTATAGACCTAGATTTACTAGATCTAGACCTACATCTAGAATTCAGCTTTTAAACGTTGGTATACTTTTTAGAAGCTTACAACATAGTCACGTTATTAAATCTCACTCCTGTAACGTATGCCTCACTCCTGTAACAAAACTGGTTGTTACAGGAGTGAGTTTCTACACATAATTTTTCACCCTCGTCCTTAAAACAAAACCTTGAACCTTGAACCTTGAAATGTTCGATGTTGTAGACCTTTCGGTCTTTTCATCGGTCGAAATTGTATAGTCCTAGTACTACGAGGGCATATTGATAAGTTTTGCCTCCAAGTCCATAACTTTTGAAATAATGAAGACAAACAAATGATACTTACACCAAATGAAAGGTCATTTTATTTAGCACCAGATGACATATCATTTTTCAACCTAATCACCGCCCCGTTCGATACAGAGCCGCCACCGACGGACGACCTGTTGGATGCCGTCAGCGAAGAAGTCAGCAGTCTTGTCTCTGCGCCAAGAAAGAACAGCATTCTTCACATCTTCGTCTGTCTCGTAACGGTTGCCCTTGAGGTAATCCTTGAGTTTTGGAAAAAGGAAGAAATCGCTCGAAGCAAGATCTGGGCTATAAGGCGGGTGCGGTAATGTCCGGAGGCCTAAACGATCTAAAGCCGTGCGAGTTTCCAAACTTGTATTAGGGCGAGCGTTGTCGTGATGGATGATGGAAACTTTCTCACTCCTTACCCGTCGCAACCTCGCTTTCAGTTTCTCCAGTGTGTTCACATATTTCGTAGAATTCACGGTGTTGCCTTGTTCCCAAAATTCTGTGTGAACCACACCCTCACTGTCCCGAAAGATCGTGAAAAGCACCATCATCCATCACGACAGCGCTCGCCCTCACACAAGTTTGGAAACTGGCACGGCTTTAGATCGTTTAGGCCTCCGGACATTACCGCACCCGCCTTATAGCCCAGATCTTGCTCCGAGCGATTTCTTCCTTTTTCCAAAACTCAAGGATTACCTCAAGGGCAACCGTTACGAGACAGACGAAGATGTGAAGAATGCTGTTCTTTCTTGGTGCAGAGACAAGACTGCTGACTTCTTCGCTGACGGCGTCCAACAGGTCGTCCGTCGGTGGCGGCTCTGTATCGAACGGGACGGTGATTATGTTGAAAAATGATATGTCATCTGGTGCTAAATAAAATGACCTTTCATTTGGTGTAAGTATCATTTGTTTGTCTTCATTATTTCAAAAGTTATGGACTTGGAGGCAAAACTTATCAATATGCCCTCGTAATTTGAGGCATGCGTGGCATAGACGATGTTCCACATATAGTACCGGGCCTTCTCAATTGTCCTAAGAAGCACATTGGGGGTTGAACAGAGAGGGGTGATTCTCCCAGTGCTTGTCCAATTGATTCTTGAAGCAGTTCACAGTTGGTGCCGTCACAACACTCTCTGGTAAGCTGTTCCAGTCATTTACCACTCGGTGAGAGAAACTGTTGTTGCGAAGGTACAGCCTGCAGCGATGTTTGTTGATTTTCAGGCTGTTTCCTCTGGTGTCCCGAGTTTTCTCGACATTAAAGTGCGTGCGATCAGTATCGTATACGCCATGGCTGTATTTCCACAAGTCTATCATGTCACCTCGTTTGCGGCGGAATTCCAGGCTCGGAAGTCTCAGGTTTGCCAGGCGCTCTGGGTACGGTTTATCTCGGATGGATGCTAGGAGTTTAGTGGCACGGCGTTGAACATCTTCCACATTACTACAGAGGGTTTTATGCTGTGATTGCCAGACCGAGTGGCCGGATTCCTGGAGAGGTCTCACCAGACTGTTGTATAGACGTACAAGGAGGTCATCTGTGAGAAAATCAAAGGTACGTCTGATAATCCCTACAACTTTGTTGGCTTTCACTGTGCTTCTTATGACATGTTCTTTAAAACTGAGGGCGTTGTCCACATAAACACCTAGGTCCTTCTCCACAACATGCTCCTCCAGAACGATTTCATGTTCCTCCCCGTTGCCCGTTTCTTTCATTGTGTATTTGGTTCCAGATTTCTTTGATCCAAGCTTCAGGACACTACTTTTCTGTGGATGGAATCGTAAAAGCCAATCATTTGACCATTGTTGTAGGTGATTTAGATCTTCTTGCATGGCTGTGGTGGCTGCCTCATCATTGCTTCTGGTGAAAAGCTTAGTGTCGTCAGCAAATAGTTTGACGTTGCTTGTGCAGGCATCTGGCAGGTCGTTGATGTACATCACGAATAGCATTGGTCCGACCACGCTGCCCAGAGGGATGCCACTTGTTACCGGAGCTGGCTGAGACGAGGTTCCATTAACTACCACTCTCTGTTCTCTTTCTGACAGAAATGCCTGGATCCATTCCAAAACTTTGCCCTGAATGCCATGCGCTGATAGCTTTGCGAGGAGTCGTTGATGATGTACGGAATCAAAAGCCTTCATGAAATCCATGTAGATTATATCAATGCTTCCTCCTTCATCCAGAATCTCAGTCCAAGCATCCATGACATCTAATAGTTGGGTGACACAAGATCTTCCCTTTGTGAATCCATGCTTTTGTCTGCTTATCAATTTATTCACCTGGAGGTGCTCAATCACATGCTATCTAATGATCTTCTCCATTAGTTTGCACAATATGCAGGTGAGACTGACTGGTCGATAATTTCCAGGTTCTAGTTTGCTTCCTTTCTTATAGATTGGTGACACAGAGGCTGATCTCCAGTCCTGGGGGATTTGTCCTGATGCTAAGGATTTGCGGAATATTAGTGTTATAGGCTGGGTAAGGGCATCTGCTGTTTCAACTAGTAGAAGAGGTGTGATCCCATCAGGGCCAGCTGCTTTCTTGGTGTTCAGGGACTTCAGAAGTTTAGTAACAGAGTCTTCCAGGATCTCAATATCTTCGAGGGCATGGTCGTAAGTGCAGGATGGTGGGTCAGGCATCTGGTCTTTATCTTCACATGCGAACACACTTTGAAAGGAGTTTAGAGTCTGCTTTTTCCTGATCTGAACTTGTCCGTGTTCCATCTTCCTTCTTCAGATCTCCAATGCCTGATCTCACAGTGGTCTTTGATTTCACATAGCTCCAGAAAGCTTTTGGGTTTTTCTTACAGTCTGCTACTTCTGTTTTCTCCAATCTTTTCTTTGCCTGTCGGCAATCTTTTGCTGCTTTGTTTCTTGCTCTGATGTAGGCTGTATAGTCTAGGTCGTCTTCTTGGTCTGCTGCCATTTGCGGGAACAATTGGTGCTTCTTCCTTACTGATGTTAAGGTGCCTCGGTCCATCCATTTGTTTCTCTCATGTCGACCTTTTGTGGTTCTAGGTGTGGAGGCCACTGTGATTTTCTCGAGTTTGCAGCGGAAAGTCTTCCACATATCTTCTATTGGTTTCTCTCCAAGTTCCTTGTTCCAATCCACTGCTTGAAGGTCTTCTCGAATCTTGTTGAAGTCTGCTTTATGGAAATTTAGGCGAGATTCTTTCCGTACCAATGAGCGCTTACAGTTGAGGTTTACTAGAAGTGTAAAGTGGTCGCTTTTCCCTATTGCCGGCGCTACAGTTATGTCCTGTATTAGGTCTTCGGCATTTGAGAACACCAGATCGAGAATGTTGGACTTCTCTCCTTCCCTGTGTCTGGTAGGTACAGTCTGGTGCTGAATGAGGAAGGCATCTTTAGTGGCATTCAAAAACTTTGTGGCGGGTTGATCCAGACCAGCTCCACTCTCACCTTGCCTCCAGTTGATGGTGGGGAAGTTAAAGTCACCCATGATGATAAGGTTGGAACGCTGTTGTTCAGTAGCTTTGGATAACAGGGACAGTATCTTGTCATCGTTTTCTTGAGTGCTGCCTGGACTGCGGTACTCCGCCACTGGAAATTTTTATGTCACTCGCACATATTGAACAGCGAGCGTTACTGTCTCCAGTTTTGCGATTTTGCAATAAATGGCCATGGTTTAGACCCGTTCTCTCTGAATTTTTGGGCCACACGCGGTTTCTTAACTGCAGGTTCCATCTCGCTCAAGTTGATAGATCTACGAAAGTAGTTCTAATTCAATCTTCCGAGAGTCCCGAATTTAAAAATTGGAAACTTTGGATGTAGATCTATATTTAGAATAGTCACTTAACTATTATCACACTGAGCTACAAGTTCAGTTAGAATTTAAAGGATTCTAAGGTAGATCTAGATTCTTAAGTCAGTAAAACTTAAATTAAAAAGAAATGTCAGGGAGATCACACTCATTTTGAAGTGAAGTGGAAAGTCACTGCTCAGATTGAATGAAAGAGAGTAAGTGATGAATGACTAAAATTATTACTAGGGAGGGCCATCAAGATACTTTTATGGATATAATCCAATGAAGACTTACTAGATTGAGTTAAGCCTAGATAATATGCATGTGACTCAGTCTCAAAAGTTTGTTCATAAAAATGTGACACTGGTCAAAATTTTAAACTATTGATTTCCTACTTTGTTTGACTTTTATTTGGTCAATATTAGGTCATGGTTTAAGGAAAAATAGCTTTTAAGATAACTCTAGCTACAAATCTTTTGAAATTCACACCTAAAAGGTGTCATTCATGAATGTTGTGGACATGATGGTGAGAAGACGAAGTTAGCAATTTCTTGTCTCTATATTGATTAATAAAAACGTGAGAATTAAAAAGATCAGAAGTATCACACATTTATGCAGAGTATTTGATTTTGAAGGGCTCAAGGTAATATTTTATAATTACTTTGTTCTCTGATTTTTGTCATTGGTCATGTCCAAGCATGCAAATAGTAAAACTTTTATTTCTCGAATTAAACTAACAAAATCTTTATGCCAGTGTAATAAGATGTGAATACTTAACAAAATCAGTCCAATTTTTCCTTTTGTCCTCATAATTTTGTGGGTCTGAAAGTTTACTTTATTTTTATGAGAAATCACATTATGGGTGCATGGACATGGTGTCAGGGTGATGACGCTAAAAATATTAGCGTCATCAATCATGTCCATTTATAGCATAGGTACTGTACCCATGTTTCAGTGAACACTAGAAGGGTATGCATTATCAAATGAGAGCACTAATGTGTACAGGTGGAAACCTAAGGAAGATTTAAGATATTGCAACCAAACTATTTTAAAATGTTCATTTGCACAAACCAATATGGACATGATGATTTTTTATAATACTTTGTCATCTCATGTGTCCATTCATAGCTATAGTGAGAGGACTCATACTTCAGGACTCCAGAAGGTTATGCTGAGTATATTAGGAACATTTTAGCTTCTATAGTGCAGCCATAAGAAGGATTCAAATGCTATAAGATTACTTTATATTTTATGGATATATTTGCACAGCAGTGGACATGATGATGACAATTTAATTTTTGTCCATTCAAATTAATTGAGTCATTTAGTTTTCAATAAAATATATTAGCTTTTCTCACATCATTCATACTAGTACATGTATTTAAATTAGAGCCAGGGAGGTGCTGTACATTTGCAAGTAGCTGTTAAAACAAATTTTTTCAACGTTGTGTTGTGACCATGATGATGACATTGGAAACATTTCACATCATATGTTGTGTTCAACTTTTATAAACCCTAATTACTTTTTTTTCTAAATTGTGTTAAGTGCATAAAAAGAAGTGTAGGCCTTATTTTTGGCAGATTTTTTGTTTTTTCTTTGAACATTGTGCTTTCAAAGCACTAATTCACATTGCTATGTATGTGTTTTTCTTGAAAGGAGCATGATTATGATTTAAAGGGTTTTTAAGTTGTTGTTGATCATAATGGTTGTTTCTATTGTTCTTGTTATTGATCCTCTCTTTCTGTTACATATTTGTAGTTAACTACCTTTAGCAAAGCCTATTAAATTGTTGAAAAGACCTTGTCCAGTAAATGAAATAAAAAATGTAAATTTACTCTTAAGATCCTGTAGAGGTAGATCAAATGAGAAATTCAAACAGCTTTCCAATGCCATTCCTACCAGAAAAGAACTCATTATTCAACAGCCTTTACTTTTTGAAAGTCCATTGTTTGAACTTTTATTTCTAAGAAGCAACAAAATAAATGAATTTTAAAAAGAAGTCACAGTAGGCTACATGTTTTGTAGACCTGCACCAAAACAATATAATGACAATAGATTCAAGGAAGTGGAATTATTGGAAAGAAAACAACCAAAGAACTTTTCAATAGCAATTTTGTTTTTGTTAGGCCTTTTGTTTTTTTTTTCTTTTATCCATCTGTTTCAGCTTCCTCCTAGCGTCTTCCTGTTTGCTTTCTGTCTCAGAGGCAACTTTTAAGAGAAACCTTTTTGCTGAAAGTTGTAAGAGCTGATCTCTCTTACCTTTTTATCTTTTTTGCAGCTAAGCTATCCCCTGAAAGTACAAGTGAGTATGGTTAGCTGAACTGTTAGTTTTGGAAGTGAGAAAATAATGTACACCCCTAGCATTTGTATAATGCTGAGCCATTTCTCTTTGCTTTCGATCTCACCAAACCTGATAAACCCTATTAAAGAAATACCCGCCTCTGAAGCTTAACTGCCTTAATCGGTATGCAGCAGATATTTTGCCAGCCTTTATGTTTAAAGTTGAAAACAGGAGCGTCTCTATCATTGATCACTGGCCCGGGTGTGTCTCAGGATCAAGGTCATGCAGCATGGAGTCTCTTTTTCTGTATTTAGAAGGAAAAAAAAGGAAGTGGAGAGGGGCGTGAGATAAGATTTATTTATTGAAAAAAAAAAAAGATGAGCTTTCAATCTGAAAAAAAATTAATACTAGGTATATATTTTTACTTATTTCCGGACCCTTACTAAGTTCTTATTCAAATGTGAAAAAATTCTTTTTTAAAATTCTGCTATGTTGTAAATCTAGGCTTCTATAATAATAGGAATCATGAACAATGTAACAGAATGAAAAAGTTAGGTGTATTCACGACAAAAGAGCAAGTGGGGATATTTGTTAATTGGCAAAACACGCTTTCAAAAAGTTTCCAACAGGGGGTTATCTTGATTACAAAAAAAAAAAAAAAAAAAAATGACTGCAATCTCAAAGACTGACTGTGACACAATTAAAAATGCTGGGCAATAGAAAAGAAATTAAAAACTGATCTATCATGATATCTTTGCCTGGCCTTTTCTTTCTCCCTAAGCTGTGTTTCCTGGGCAGACATGTTCAAGCTCTTCGCTTACGTTGCAGTTGCCAGCCGTGATTTCTTTCCCTCCGATCATCAAGCTTCTTTTCCTCTTGCCTAGTTATGGGGCGAAAATTTGGGGCAGCATTACTTCTGAAGTTGGTTTGGTCTGCTAAGCGATTTCTTCTTTTTCCCTGTGAAAAATTTATTAAAGGTGTGTGTTTATCTTCTTTTGCTTACTCTTTTACCTTTGGGCTTCACATTTTATTTCTCTTCTCTAAGGTAGTCCATAGTGTAGAAACACGAAAGTATCTAAATACTGTTGTCCCCTTTTTTGTCTATAGATTTGAAAAGAATTCAGCTTTTTTTATATAATCAACAGTGAGGGTACAAGCTATTGCTGGCCCTATCTTGATTTTGTGCATTATTGGAATCTTAATTCAGCAATGTAAGGCATTTTGTTGCACAGGATGTGCAGTGTATCAGCTGAGTAAAATCTTTGAAAGCTGGGCCATCCTCGGCATGTAACTTAGATAGTCTCCAAAAGTATGCAGTGCAGTTAGGTTAAAGAAGCTTTTTCAGGAATCATGTTGAGTGTTAAGAGAAGATCATGAACGGGTTGGAAATACTCTTTATAAATGTACCATACCTGTATTTTTTTGATGCAGCCTTCCATAATGCTGCCTTTGTTTCAGGATAGAGTTATGGAGAGACAGGTCCAGATGATTTCTTTTTAGTTGTCTATGCGTGTTGTTTCCTCAAACGGTCTTTCTCTCTTTAAAAAGGCTTTATGGACTTCTGGATCGCCCTTTATTGAGTCTCTGTAGACCTGGGCTTTCTTCTGGCAGCTGCTTCTTTGATTTGGAGACTTTTACTTTCGGGACAGAGGGCCGCTGTAGAGGCTTACTTCGAGAGGATCGAGACGCAAGCCCTGGGAAGGAAAAACAAAACAATGTAAATTAACATACCATACCCATATTTATTCATAGATTAAGTCTAGCTGTAGATCTTGTTTTTTGTGCATCAAAAATCTTTATTTTTAATACACTTTAAACAAGATGTGACATTGAAACGCAAATGTGTGGTCCAAAAAACAAAGGAATTTACTGGAGAAAAGAGGAATGTTGTCAAATTTTGCTATTTCTATTATTATAGAGCTAGATCTTGTAAATAATTAACAGGCAGTAGGAAAAAGAACCACAGACTTAAAAAAGACTTCCCCTTCTGAATTTCAATTAAAAACAATAGGCCTATCATGTCCTAGATCTATAAGTGATGACAAATCTTTTTATATTGAGTCATAGTCGTGTCCACGGCATTTGTAAGCTTATATCTCTTATCAAGTAATTAAAAGTATATTTTCTCCCTTATAAAAATAGGGAGAAATAATCTTTGGTTTCAAAGAATGTTAAGCACCCTCTTAAACTTTCAGCCATGATTTTTGAAGTTTTCAGTGATTTGAATTGAACATGAGAATGACAGGAACAAAAGGTTTCGTGGCCATTCACAAAATCAATCATGTCTATATTAAGTACATGCAAAAAGTTATGATCCAAGTGCCTGATAGGCAGGACAGAGCTATAATTTTCATTTTAAAGTATATTATTAAAAATATTTGGAGCAGTGTTAAATGACTCAGTAGATTTCTCAGTTTCTAAGATCCAACTCATTGCAGCCAGTTATGGACATGATTCATAGATGACGAAAATAATTCTAGTCTATCATCTCTTGATCATGTCCGTTGATATTGACCTAAAAAGTATAAGGGCTATCTAATATTTGATAAAGTAATCAAAATTATAACCTTAACACCTGTATCTAGTTATAATTCTAACACAAACTAGTGATAGTGTAAATCCATTTACAAGCGATAAACGAGTGAAAACGATGTAATCATAAAGCATGGACATGACAATTTGACAAAGATCATCCACTTCGTCATTTCCACATTACGAAAAAGTCCTAAAACAATGGTGTCCGAAGATAGTGGGTTTTGCGGGTTCCCTCTAACATTTTTTCCATCTTTCGAATCTTGGTAAAACTTTAAGACACCCCGCTTCTTGAAGTTTGGAAGACTATATGAAAAATCCACACTTTCTTGTTAAGTGGGGACACTTGACTTCGTTACGGACATGGAGCTTGAAATCCAAGAATGATGACAAAAATCTTGGCAACAAGTTTTTACCTTCGATATCTTCAGCCATGTCTGTTCCAGTGGTGTGTAGGAAATCTCAAAGTGAAAGCCTTACAAGACCCACTTCCGGTTGAAAATTAGGATTTGCAAGTAATTTTTACCGAAATTAACTAAATCTAGGGTGCAAGGGGGCATTTTGATGGGATAGACGAAAACACGGGTGGCCGATCATTTATCTCTGAATTGTGTGACTCAATCACATTATTTTTCTTCCAAAAATGTTCTGAAATTCATCAGCTTTTAAGCCTACATTAACAAGTAGATAAAAGAGAAAGATCCGGTATGCACATTACATCGTGCAGTTACACCATGGCTATTAAAATAGAACCTGAGAATGACGAAGTAGGCTCTCCATGCGTCCTGCTCAGTTTAAGCCGACCTCGTCCTCTTCATTGATCACCCGACGCACTTTTGAGGAAAATTAATTCGGGAAAAAGAAATTGGCAAACAAGTATTACATATCAACATAGTACATATGCAAACATTTTTTTTTTTTTTTTTAGTCACTACAAAGGGCGTCACGTTTTTTAACATAAAGTAAAATGGTGAACTTGGGCAATTTTAGTATTTATGAAATTCCGTATTTTGCTATGTAAGGTCTAACTTTAACTTATCCTGGTGATCTCATAATCAACTTATATATAACCAAATATATAATGATCTACGTCTGTCTTGGGTCAACTTATCACTATGATACCAACTTTTGAGACAGACTCATATATATATATATATATATATATATATATATATATATATATATATATATATCGGCTTTAAGTACATGATTGGTCCATATCGAATATTCTTTATGCGCAATCTTCCAACCATCTCCACTTGGAGAGCTATAAGATGGGCAGTTCTGATTACAATCCGAACTACTGAGTATTGCTCGATTATCGTATTCAGGGCATTATGGGCTGGTTAATATGACTCAAGAAATAACGATAATACTGGACTTGAATATAGATTTTTAGTATCAGTATATCGCCCACTATAGTGTGCATTACCAATTTTTTCTGGATATGTCCAGGAGGAAAACGAAATTTCATCTGAGTTGCAGAAAAAAAACCGGAATTTTGTTGGAAAAAAAAACGGAATGAAGTCCGATTTTATGAAAAAAAAACAAACAAAAAAACAACGAATGGTTCCAGAAGAAAACGGAATCGAGTGGCAGGTCTGTGTATAGAATAGTTTCCGCTATCATTTTCTCTTTCAATTTTGATATCGTAAATATTGAACCAGGTGCAACGCTATTCTGTCTTTGAAAAAAAGATGTTTGTGTTTGTTTTTTTTAAATACTGTAATTTAAAAAAAAAATCCATGATTAAAGGTTTTGACTCAAAATTTATAGTATAAAATAACTTATTAAGAGAAAGGCAACTTGAATGTAAAATAGGTATTGAGAGTTTCTGTTACGCAAGATGAAAGAATCCTTCAAACAGCCTGCTCTCTCAGGATACGGGCATCATGTGTACTGATCCAGGGAATCTCACACAGGCATCAATGAATTCTTAGATTGTTGGCACGAATCCAGCTGAATGTCTGTGCTTGTGAAACCTTTTCAACACAGATATTTTTGTTGGTTAATACTGGGTGCTATGAGCGGGAAATCTGAGTCTCATCAATGCACCTAAGGACTTCATGGTAAGTCCTCTGATATAGAAAAAGTCCTGTAACAAAAATGATAGCCCTTTAATGGGCTTCATTAAACCCCTCTTGGTTTGAATAACGAACATGCATGAAGGATAAAAAAAGCCACTTTGAATCAATGGATAACTGCTGTCCACCAAAAATAAAGCCAAACAGCGAAGGTCAGTTTTAAAATGCATTGGAAGTTTTATGAAATTTAGAAGAGGTTACACTGTAACACTCTATGTGCTAATGTTGTAACATTTGTTTGACAAGGATCATAATGTGATTTTTTTATCTTGTTTTATCACCTGTTTTTTCAATTTGATATCGCAAATATTGAACCAGTCAAGCTATTCTATCTTTGAAAAAAATGTTTGTTTTTGTTTTTTAAATGCTGTAATTTAAAAAAATAGAATCCAGGATTAAAGGTTTTGGATCAAAAATTCTACAGTATGAAATAACTTATTAAGAGAAAAGGCAACTGGATGTAAAAATAATTTTGAGAGTTTGAAGATGAAAGAACCTTCAAACAGTCTGCTCTCTCAGGATACGGGCATCATGTACTGATTCCAGGGAATCTCACACAGGCATCAATAATTCTTAGATTGTTGGCACAGAATCAGCTGAATGTCTGTGCTTGTGAAACCTTTTCAACACAGATATTTTTGTTGGTTAATACTGGGTGCAATGATGGAACTTTGAGTTCCATCAATGCAACTGAGGACTTCGGTAAGTCCTGTGATATGAAAAAAGATAGGCTTGTTCTACTCCTGTTCCACAAAGCTAAATGATATCCATTGTTCTGCTACAGCACACATGGTGCCGCAGTTACTCGTTGAATTATTCAAAAGCATGGTGTGCCTTTTTGACACATAAATCGCACTCCCAACCAAATTTTGGAAGCATCGACTGGCATAAAATCTAATTGTTAATAAGAGCTGTAGGGATGATGTGGTCATTCCCTTTCTGTTGTTTAGCTTTATGGAAGCTTGTCTCTACTACCATTTGCAATATTTCCAATAAAGATTTTCTAGGTTGAAATGATATCTAGAAATAGAAATATTGACACTAAATGCGC
Organism: Elysia crispata; assembly: GCA_033675545.1. Classification (NCBI taxonomy): domain Eukaryota; kingdom Metazoa; phylum Mollusca; class Gastropoda; family Plakobranchidae; genus Elysia; species Elysia crispata. The sequence continues at coordinate 24,888 of JAWDGP010000207.1, read as the reverse complement.
AGCTAAGTAATTCTTTACAAGAATGTGGATGTCTTTAAATTCAACAAACTTTAAATGCTAAATGGAATGTGAAGAATACCTAGGTCGTATAGTGCACATAAAAATTAACTTTTTGAAAATATATATCACACTTTCTCTTATTGTGCCCAAGCAGTAATTATACTAAATTCTTTGTTTTATTGTTAAATATACCCTTAATGCACATTTTCACTTGTCAGAGTAACATGCAAATTTGACAGCTTTTCGTAAATCCAGGTACAGGACTGATTAAATGGGATCCAACTTTTTATACACACATACATACATATATATATATATATATATATATATATATATGACAACCAGGGACTACCTCCTTGAAGTGCAACACTCTACTCATTTTTCCATTTGGCTTAACAATAAGCTGAAGTAAAAGAATATTATCTAAGTTAATAGTAAAAAAAAAAACAAAACAAAACAAACATCTTTTCAATAGCTTATGTCAAAACATCTTTGAGATGTCCTTTTTAAAGCTTGCTGTGCCGTGGGCAAGTCTTTGGGTTGTGTCTCAGCTCCATCTCCTTCTTGGCCCGCCGAGCTAGAATCTGGCTTGTTCTCCATTGTCTGTGTCAGTAATGACAGCTCTGTTTGGATCATTTCAGACAAATTTCTTTATAATTCTGGAACCTTGGTGTTAACTTTTTTTAAAGGTGAATGAGTGCATGGGAGGGTAATGTGACTCTTTTGAGTGTCTACTCTCACGTCTAAGCTTATAAAGGAGTGTTTTTTTCTTTCCTTTATCCAGCTGTTATGAATGTTTTTCATCAGATGATTGGATGGTAAATGAAGAACATGTGACTCGATGGATTATGAGGATAGCGAACAGTCCATGGTTCAGTGGATTATATTTTTTGGAGAAAATATACTGAAGAAGCTCTGGCGGTGCAGTCTGTTGTCTTTTGTGCGTGCACTCTGACATCACAAAATTCTGAAACTGAAAAAAAAGTCCAAGGTTTTGGTGTTGGACCCAAAGAAACATTTTACGATCATGCACAAAAGCATTGTTTCAGGTAGTTCACACTTGTCCCTTGGACATCTACTAATAAATATCACCTTTGTTTTGATTCCAGATTGTCAAACAATGACTGAAACATCCGAACGTACTCGATTTTTCCAGCAATTTTTCTCGCGGTGGAAATTGCAGGCAGCTGTATAGTATTCTCTTAAGTATACTATGTAAGGCATGCTTACCAGGCCGGAGAAAGCCAGCGTTAAGTCACTAAATTTCTGAATTTTTCTTTGTGTTCAGTAGGAATACAGCCTGACAAAGAAAAATCAGTTTATTGGAAGCGCTTTCTTAAAAGATTTCTTCAAGTTGACTCCAACACTTGACAGGCTTTTGATGTAGGATGAGTGTTAGTTTCACTCTCCACAAGGATTTTCAAATATTGAGTCTAGTTTCGCAACCACTCACGAGTAAAACTAACTTAGTCCGTCTTCCCCATACGTGGGAAAAAAAAGTGCCTTGTGAAGAAGCTATTGGAGTTTTAGAAAAAGAAATGAGCATATGTTCTGGCTGACAAGGTAGGAGTGTTAGTGTTCTGAGCTGGATAGACTTAACTGGTGGGCAGAAGCTAAGAACCCAAGAGCTAGCTGAGTTTTTTCAGCCATATTTCTTTGTTCTATTACATTTCTGTTCAGTTTCTAAGTATAGCAATAAAAAAAAATGTAATGAAAACATAAAATTTGAAATATGGCAATTTTGATGAGAAAGTAAAAAAAAAAAAAATATAAGAACATGATTGTGCTCGGGAAAGCTTGGTCATTTCCCAGGGCACACCACATCACCTAAACTCGTCCATCAGATATCTGTTAAAAATATTTAACAGAGCAAAGGTTTTGATAAAGATCTTTTTGTTATACAGAAGTGTTTATTTTGAAACATAAAAAAATAAATAGAAGAAAAATGGTATTCTTATTCGATCCAATTCCATTTTTTCGACAAATATCCATCATATTTGTGGAAATCATCCTGCTGGCACGACATAGGGTTTGTCAGCCTAAAACAGAAAAAAATTCCTTGTTCCTTGTATGGCTCATATAAAAAAGGCTCTTATTATCTATTTTGATGTCTTTTATGAAACAGCATTATGTAGGAAAAATAAAGAGGAAAAAACATGAAGCAGCAATGATTTGCGTTGCATATTAATAATTAAATAAGTATGTATCTGTACCTATATAGTAAATATTAACTCCACCCAGGTGCAACCAAGTCGAAAGACGGGATTGTTTTTCCCACCTAAAAGATTGGAGTATTATGGGTTAAATAAAGATGCAATCTTTTGGGGATTTTATCATAAAATAATATTTTTGTATTGTATCTAAAAGAAGAAAAAAAATAAACCATGTAAAACAACCATGCACAGTTGATGTTTTGATTTAGTTGACCACAGTTGCTCCTAAAACTGGAGTTTCTCCGTTTTCTATCTCCAGGAGTGCTGCACAATGCTCAACATATGTCGTTCTCACCATTTTCACACGGTGTTTGATGTTTGGAGCAAAAACAACTGACTTGGCCTATCTGTTTCATATGCTCTCTGCCTCTCTTTTTGTAGGGGCATGGCTGAGGAGTTTAATAGAGGTTCTGGTCCTCCCTGCAGCAAAGCTGCTTTTTCTAGCAGCTGGTTCATTAGTTCAACTCTTGAAGTGTTTCAGCCCTAAAGACTTCACTCGTGTCATTTTAGCTCATGTTTTACCGCATTTGTGAGTTGACCAGAGTAAAATCCAAAGAACTATTTAAATTTTTCCCCTTCTCTTTTGAGTTTCCCTTGTAAATCGTCCTGAGTAATTCTATATTCGGGTCCACTCAATGATAGCCATTTGTCTGCCTGTTGTAGCGATGGGACCCATTTTAGGCTTGTTGAAAGTCCCGCCCACCACAATTTACTAGAATAAAATACAATGCAGGCTTGGCATTTGTATTTATAAAGATGTCCAGGCTCAGACACAACGCGAATCTTGTCATCTTTATTCAGATAAAACTTAGGCTGGTTCTCCATAGGCCACCAGTGGCCTATCTAGAGTAAAATCCTTGGTTGGGCTATCCATGGGCCATTAGTGGCCTATCTAGAGTAAAATGTTCTTGGTTGGGCTATCCATGGGCCATTAGTGGCCTATCCTAGAGTAAAATTCTTGGTTGGGCTATCCATGGGCCATTAGTGGCCTATCTAGAGTAAAATCCTTGGTTGGGCATATCCATGGGCCATTAGTGGCCTATCTAGAGTAAAATCCTTTTGGTTGGGCTATCCATGGGCCATTAGTGGCCTATCTAGAGTAAAATTCTTGGTTGGGCTATCCATGGGCCATTAGTGGCCTATCTAGAGTAAAATCCTTGGTTGGGCTATCCAATGGGCCATTAGTGGCCTATCTAGAGTAAAATCCTTTGGTTGGGCTATCCATGGGCCATTAGTGGCCTATCTAGAGTAAAATTCTTGGTTGAGCATTTGTTTTAAAACAGCCTGCTACACACTCTTTGAACTTCCATTTTCTATTACATGGGGCCAACTGTATGCATTTTGTTTTCGTGGGTTTAATGGCATATGTTCAATTTTAATGAGCAATGTCATGTTTGTTCAATTTTTGAACTTTTTTATGGATTTTTTTAGCCTTCAAAATTTTCTTGTCTGTATGAGTCTTATGAAGAGAAACTTGGTTGTAAATTATACCAAGGCCTCCTTTGGCTCTTCTTTCTAGTCTAAGACCACTCACAATGTGTGTGTGTGTGCATTTGATTTTCTTGTAGTTCATATATTGAATTAATTACCATCTCAATTTATTACCATGCAACAGTTTACACAGCTCAGGATCCGACTCCTTGATAGACAAACAACTTGTTTGTTGATCTTTTTTGCTCCCTCCCTAGTGAAGTCATGCTCCGCAGCAACTTTCCTTAAATACTATGAATGTTGTAGGGAAGAAAAGATGTTCAAAACTTTTTTTTTTGGAAGATGCCTACAATTAAATTTATTGGATTCATTACAGTTTTCTAAAAGACGCATAAGAGCACAGAAGAGGAAATCAAAAAAGAGTACAGACATTAGACTGGATTTTAAAAAGATACAACTCAGTGAACGTTATGTTTTAGATAGCGTGAAATGCTTGATACCCAATCTGTATGTTTTAATTTCTTAAGTCTTTACATCAACTGATTTTATATAGACGGTCGAAGAAAATGGGCATATTTAATAAATATGTGAATACTGTTATTAAATATGCCCGACTACTTAAGTTAATCTCTTCAGCCTCAATACGGGATGCATTAACTATATAAATCAAACAAATCGTTTTAAAAAATAATTTACATGGGGATCTTACTGACCATTAAGCTGTTATTTCTAGCCACTTTTGGGTCTTTTTCAAAAGATATTTTGCGATCCGATTGATGTTTTTGTAAAAGACAAGCAGCTGAAAGCTTCGCTCCCTCTATGAGGAGCCATACATTCTCTCCTTACACCAGTTCCAACAGCTCGCTTGCAGCTGGCCATATTAAGGCTGATAAAGAAAGAATTAAAAATAAAAAAAAAAAAAGATGTTACTTGATAACAAACAAATAAATTATAACATATAGTCAGTGACCATTTTAAGTTGTTTCAGGTTCATTAACTTTTCAGCCATCAAAACTTCAAAATATGTTTTTGGAATTAGGACTTGTGATTTTTTTTTTAAAAAGTAATATACTTGAGCAGGATTCTTCAAATACATGTGCAATTTTAAGGCAAACTTTAAAGTTTGTGAATGATACTTAATGCTTAAAAATAATTGATAAGTAGGTCTATAGCTTCAATAATGCCACAGGCAATACATATGTAAAGAATCAATGTTAGAGCCAGAGCCAGAAAAAAAAAAAACATTCAAACGTGGATACATACTAACTACAAACACTCACAAAAAAAAACAAAAAAAAAAAACAATACATATATATATATATATATATATATATATATATATATATATATATATATATATATATATATATAATGAGTATACATGTAAACTGTTGATTAGCACTTTTGTAGTTATAAATATGAGCCAGAACATCAATTAGAGATATATACACAGTGATTTTCATTATTCTAAAAATGCAACATATTAAGCTCATTTCTCAATTCTACTAATTAAAAAAAAAATAGATAGGTGCATAAGGTTCATAATATTAGATAACCGTACTACAGGGCTTTTTTTCTTCCTCAGCAGCGCATGATTACAAAAGAAGTGAATGGTGAAAAATATGTGTAGGACTGGTACAGGATTTGGGATTTTAAATCCATATACGTATACATAACAAGTTAAAAATCCCATTTGTGTCAATTTGCCGAAGCTGGGGTGCATGTGTGTATTTAAAGAGGCTTATAAAACATTGGACGGCTAATTAAAATGTCTACCTAGCTCAATCATTCAATGATTTGTCTCGCATGCCTAATAGGGTTTATATAGGGTTTTAAAATGTCGTTTGGTAAATCCGCCAAACAGCTTGGGATTTAAAAATATGCCTACGTAATTTTTGGAGTGATCTAGAAAAGCTCAAGGGATTCATAAGATGATTAATATCTCCCGTTATACACCTTGTTGGCTATTCTATTAAAAAAGTGTTGCACTCTCAAATTCCATCCATATATACATGGATTGCCTGATGAGAGGAATCATAACTATGCTCTAAAAGCAGGAACTTAACCTGTTGATGCCCTATCTAGATTTAGAGCGATATTAGATCTAGGTGATCCAAAATCTTAGTGCTTGACAGTAAATTTATTGTTACATCGAACCTTGATCACTAGAGTAAATCAAAATCTAGATACTCTAGATCTTGATGTATTTGAATTGTTTGAAAAGGGATTTAATAAAAAGCCGATTCAATGAATGTTGTCTTAGAATTGAAGTCTAGAATTTATTTTATCTACAAAATCTAGATCCTGCAAAAAAAAAAAAAAAAAAAAAACCCACAATCACATCGAATTTTGAATTTGACTCTTGACTTCCTCTGAGACATCTAGGTTGTTCACAAAATGGAGATGTAAAACAATTTTCTCAGAAACTATTTCTCGCCATATGATCAGCAATAACCGAGATTCTTATGTCACCGTCCCAAAAGGCCTGCACTGAGTAGGATTGGATGAGTCCCATCCGCAAATATGGAGCCAATTAACAAGTCGATCTCTGTTTTTTCGTAGTACATGTACCTAAGGGGCTCCTGTTTTCTCTGTAAAAAAAATATTTGTTTGTTCAGCAGCATGCTCAATGCTGTCTGTCACCATTTGTCTCTAAAGTATTCCAGAGGTGTTGTTAGTTGGTCTGGGGGGTCGCCTCTGTACCTCCTATAAAGGTAATATCTTCGGTTTCTTGAACAGGAGCTCTCTGACAAACAGAGAGAGAGAGAGAAGAAAAAAAAAAGAAGGAGAGAGAGAGAGAAAATTTCGTCCAAAGTATGGGTGAGTTCTTCCTCAGCCTCGCTGTTTGAAGTTTGAACTAATGCCGATGCCACATTTGATGATCGAATCTGTTGCTTGTACTGAAATCAGTGGTTCATCATCGGAATCACTTTGGCACGTTCGACAGAGAAAAGACGAGAAAGGGGCACATCTTCATCATCAGACCTCTGGCCTACATTGGGGGAAGATTCTCTCTTTTGCTTTTCTTGGGCGAGGGGCACAATTTTCGTCCCAACTATCATCGCTTTCGGAGGATGGGATGCTCCAATCAGTACCATCACTGTTGCCTTCCTCTGCAGCTGCAATTCGTTATATAAGCTGCTCAGGTGCATTTCAAAGTCCTGGAGGCGCATGAACATTATGAGATATTTATACTCTTCTTTCTTGTTAAGCTTGCTTTACATCTCAATATTTAGTTCATATGCAATTTTTCCCTTTTAATTTTATCAATCCTGAATAAAACTTATCTCATCAGAAAACTAAGATAAAAGAACCACACAATAACATGGCGATAGGGACATTAAAACACGGGGTAAAAATAATCAATGTCCTTGCATGTGTTATTGAAGCATCTAGGATAATTCTGACCGGGAATATCTTGTCAATTAGACTCTGGCTCTTTGAGTCTTAAGCATTTTTACTTTAGCAAAATCAATACGTTGACCTTAAAATAATTTTTGGGAACAAGAAGACAAATGTAACTTTTGTACAAGAAATGTTCCATTTTTGTCCAGAAAATTATTGTATTATCTTTGAAGGATCCACTCCAAAAAAATACTTATTTTGCAAAATCAGAGATTTCAACTTTCAAAAAAGTATTTTTTCTTAAATCTGAGCCCAAATCAAACAGAATTAAATAAGGAATATTTACTTTGTTTTTGGCCATAGCTTGGTCAAGGAAAAAGCAGTGATTTATTGAAGTTTTGAGCAGCATCTCACCAAATACATTTTATTCATCATCCACATCGACAGTGAAGAATCCTACTTGTTCATGAAAAGTAATGGGACTCCTTTTTGACTTATTTTATGAGGATTCCTGAATGGACAAAAATCGCGATAGAGAAGCAAATATTTGTAAATGCCTAAAAGTATGCCACAAATGGTTTCATTTCTAATACACCACATATTGTTTCGTTGCCTTATGAAGAAGCATTCATTTTTTTTAAAGATCTTATATCTTAACCTTTGAGGAAATAAAAAAAAATCAGAAAATTAGAAATGGCATTTTGATTGTTTACTATCATATTTTTTGTCTGACAAAGATATTTGGGTGCTGGTTTTACCTTTGATTGGGTCCTAACCCATTACTCTCTGTAGCTTGCTTTACCTTGCTTGCAAGTTAGTCGAACAAATCTCATATGAGGGGGTGAGATGCAAAAACCTCTATATCCACTTTTCCCTTTTGACAAAAATGAACCTTTTTTCAATTCCCTTCTAAGTTCAATGTGTAAGAGACAGGATTTATTATGAATTAATGGAGGACTGTGCCAGACTAATGTTAGTGGATTACCATGAAAATCTAATGCTAGTATAAGCAGATTTATTGGCTTTGATATTTTGCATGTGTTGTCAAAACCAGATACATCCGCTGCATTAAAAGTTTTCAAAACCAGTTATATCCATATTTTTTTTTTGTTTTATCCCCTAAATTAAGGTTTTTTGAGCTAATTTGTAAACTTGCAATAGTGCTTTTGCTCTCTTGCATATTATTTGTGCATTTATTATAAAACATGGGGTTTATGTGAGATTAGGTGGTAGCGAACAGAAAAATCCGATATTTTTACTTTTGTTTTAGTATAAGTCTCTATTTTTGTGACCATTATATCACAATTGACTAGTAGTGGTGGTAGTAGTAGTAGTAGTAGTAGTAGTAAAGTAGTAGTAGTGGTAGTGGTAGTAGTAGTAGTGGTAGTGGTAGTGGTAGTGGTAGTAAGTAGTAGTGGTGGTGGTGGTAGTAGTAGTAGTAGCGGTAGTGAAAAGTAGTACCATGTATTGTTATTCTCTTCCTTTTTTATTTTATGGAAATGCTTTAAGTCCCTTCCTTTCTTTGAAACATGCAGAAAAAAAGTTCAAGTATTTTTTTTCCTTGCACCAATGGTAGGCCTACCTAGAAGTAACCTATCCAAATTGTTTAAACAACTCAAATACTTGGTTAATAATGAAGTAATTTTTATATGAACTGCATCGCGATTTCATCATCTTTCATTTTTGCTGTTTGACACTGACAGATTTTGAAATCACCATCTTCCTTGTTGATAAGTTTCATATCTTTCTTTTATGCCTCACGTTACATTTTTTATCATCATCATCATCCTTTCAATTCAACAATAATTTTCATCACTTTTTCACTATGCTCTTTTTCAAAACCTTTATGTTCCCACTTTTTTTCCTCACCATCAACTTCTTTATTTCTCATACAAATTTTTGTTGTTGTGTCATGCTCAGTATTTTATCACTTTTTTACCTCACCATTCTCTTTTTGTTTCTATCTTATTTTTTTTCTCACAACTCTCAATCTTTATTGTTACAGTATAAAAAAAAACAACTAATTAAAAAACATGGAAACTTTACATATTCTTTCATACACCAATCGTTCACCGCAAACGTGAAGCAACACGACAGTTTGAGTCCATAATCATGGTTGGCATACATTTCACAAAAAAAATTAAATGAGAAAATTGACATGTTATATTTTTTAGGTATAACAAAGCCTTTCTGTACACATCCTATAGCCTAAACTGTCGTGTGCATGTGGCGTCATAAAAACTTTACCATTACATGCCTTTTCAATCCACTGATGACGATGTAAAGAAGAGCAAAAAAATTAATTAATAAAAAAAAATTGAACTACATTGTATTTACCGTAGATCGGGGTGACTGCATCATTTCTGGAAATGACCCGCACAAAAAAAAAAAATTTCAAAACAATTTGCTACCTATTTTGTGTTTTAAATCTTAGGTCTATATCTTATGTATAGATTCCAGCAAATAATTTGATAAAAGATCTCTTTATATTGAGACAATATCAATTTAATTACAGAAATCTACAACATAACAAAATGGGGTGGCTTTGCAACGTATATCAAACACAGAAAATTTGTGAGAATAGCTCACTAAATGAAGACTTGAAGGCACATAACATGTGTACCGGTATTGGCAGTCTTGTGACACGAAAATTAAAACTTAAAAAAAGTCATCGAAAGTCAACAAAAACATTTCTTGACTTTTTCGGAGGTTGCCACTCATCCTCACTGCTGACAGCATCACTGTCGTCGGTGTCAGAGTCACTGCTGGTTACAGCAGCCGAAGTGGAAGGTTTGTTGGGTCTAGGCCTGCTAGCATTAGCAGAGGTACCAGCAGCACCTGCAGCAAGAGTGGGAGCGGCATCTGATGAGGCTGATGATAGTGCAGGCGATGCGGGCCTAGGCGACCCAGACGAGTTGCTGGTGGACGAGAGGTCGTCTGCAGAGATTGATTTACCCGGTTCCACTAGAAGCCTCTTCCGGGATGCACGAGGTTTCTGATAGGTGCCTGGCGAATACTTAAACCTCTGCAGGTAGTCCAGAAGAGCAGGGGAAAAGTCAGCGGCTAAGCGTGTCTGCGTTGCTGCCTCTGCCTTTGGAAATTTCCGGAGAACAGTGTCCATGTTGAATGGATAGATACCTCAGGCACTGAATCCAGCTTTCAAATTGTCAGGGATACGTAACCCCATCCTGTCGATCAGTTTGGTCAACAGACCAGGAAACAGATCCTTCTCCAGAGACGTGGAGGACGGTCGTCTTAATTTATGACTCTCCATTATCTTCCTCCCGTTTGAGAGGCCCGAAAAAGGATACATCCAGGGGCTGCCATTTGTCAGTGCTGTTTGGTGGCAACAGAACAAATCGAATATTAAATTCCTGGCACGTGTTAATGACAGTCTCACTTAGGTGAGAACTGAGGTTGTCCCGAATCATGACTTTTGGTCCAACTCTACGACGAGCCCAGGGCACGATGACTGTGAGGAACCACTCCTCAAAGCAGGCAGCATCAAACCACCCACTTTTGCTGCGGGCATACCTCGTCCCCTTGGGACCACCTTGCCGCCATGATTCATACAGGTGGGCAGCCTTGTACACCACGAATGGGAGCAGCAGCTCGTCCTCCGCTATTCCTGCAAACATGAGCGAAATGTAGCCCTTTGAGAAATTGATTACTCGCTCTGTGTACTTCACACCCCTCCGGAATATACACTTTTTAGATCCTGGCTCATCCGAAAGGTTAGTTTTGTCATAGTTGACGATATTCCCTGAAGGGACACCCTCCGGAGAAGCCTTCAGATTTGTGAAATATTTCTTTACATCCTCCGCACGTGACCGTTTAATGTTCTGGCACACGCGATTTGTCAACACGTCATGTCTCTTAATAAAATTGTCCACCCAGTCGTCTCCAGGAATGTTGTCGGTGAATGCAGAAATTTTTGTGTCAGTCCGCTGTAGGTACCAGGAGATGATGAGTTTAACATCCCTCTTCTCCAAGGGCATTCCATACTCAGAGAGTTAACGAGCATCTCTTCAACTTCTCTTGAAGGAGCTGTCTGTCCCCCACACGACTTGGTATGAAGCCCTTTCACCTTGTTCCACAGTGTGCGGAAGGGAATGCTGGGTTTCTCCGTAACCTTTTTAATGCTGTCGGTTTTGCATTCTTCAGTCGACGGAGTAATGTCTCTTCACTGTGGTCTCTATAGCGTCGAGCACCTGGTTTACGTTTGTACTTGCGAGGCATCACGGCATGAGAAATTTCTGTGAAAACCGGAGTTAATAAAACTTATATTGGTTTGCGAAAAATAAAAATAAGCACAATAAATAAAAAAAAATAAAAGAATTGATCCAGTTTGTGAGCACAATAATTATGTGAACGGATACATAAAAAGGGAAGTTTATTAATCATTTCTATTAAGATGACGGAATATTGAATAAGCCTATCAGCCGGGTGAGTAGAACACAAAGCCACATTGATTTAGATATGCTATGGTATAAAGGAGGCTGGATTTTGATCTGATTAAATTTTAATCTGCATGTATTACTGTAGAAGTACATCCATGCCTGGTCTAGACCACGACTCGTCTAGATCTAGACTATTTTCTGTGTTGTCGCAAGCCAGTCAAGTCGTCAGTAGGCCTAAATCTAGTTCTCCAGGCCTAGATCTAGAATTTACTAGATCTAGTAGTAGATAACCTTTCCATAACTAGCACAACTTGCCTAAATTTTGACAGTACTGATGTTAAACAAACTTTAAATGCACCCCATCACACGTGAATTTCTCAAGGGGTGACTTTGCAACACATCCAAACGCTGGGGTGACTTTGCAACAAGCCATTGTAAACAACCAGAGCATACCAGTTCCTGAACAAGCACCAACTTCTGTTTTCAATGTATTTTACTTCATATTAAAACATCAGAAGGTCAAAAGAGTGTGACTTCGATATTAGATATGCAAAGTTTTTTTGTTTTTTTTTTTAATTATTTTTTATACCCGTGTGCCTTTTATTTTTTTTCCTATTGGGTGACCCGGTTGGTTAGGTTGTTAGTGGGTTCATTAGTTCCATTCTCGCTTGGGTTATCGTGGGCTTGGTTGTTGGGTAGTTGGTTGTTACACCAACTGGTGGTTACTTGGGTATTCCATTCCATTCATTCCTTGGTTGGGTTATTAGTTGGGTTCCTATCTAATTGTGTTAGGTTTATGGCATGTGTCTCTTCTCCTTCGAGAGTTGATCGTGCCACAGTCGAAGTTTATTTGAGGTTAAAGTGCTATTCTAGTTCTATCTCTAAAGCCCTCTGGTCCAATGAGTCACGAGGGAGGCATTCCACACATTCCCAGCCCAGAGCAGGGTTGCCAGAATTTTTTTTACCAATAATCCAAACTGCTGCCAAAAATAATCCAATTTGAAAAAAAAAATAATCCAAACCTCGAAAATTACCAAACTTACCCTAAATGAACACAGAAATGTCCTCTTCGCCGGTTTCTTCTGTCACACTGGTGCTTGATGATGATGTGCAGGGAACTGGGGTTGTTTTGCTTTCAAAACCGTACATGTTTTCTGAAGTCCATCTCCGTAGCATGTTTTGGGTGTCAGCAAACTGCTTACAGCATTTGTTGGACAAAACCATGTCACTGCGAATTCGAACAATAGCGTCCAGTGTATGCAGTTGCAGTCTGTTCCTTGGTTTTGTTTTGACATTTGTTACAAGTGAGAAAATCCTTTCAACTGTAGCGTTGCTGACTGGTGTTGTAAGGCAGGTAAGAGCATAATTAGCCAGATCAACAAATGAGTTGTTTTCTCTCACACCAATCCAAAAGTTTTTTGTGTCCAAGTTGAGGCCCTTGCTCGAGAAAAATGGTTGCGCTGTCCAATCAACAAAGGGGATTTTTCTGTACTGCTCCTCAGTCTGCCTTTGCAGTTTATCTGGAATCGTGTGTATGAATGGTAGCTCGTTGAACTTTGGTCTTGTTGCTTGGTTCAAGACTACAGTTGGGCTCAATTCGGCAAGGTTGTGAAAAATCTGTTTGGATTCCGGTAATCTAAGCTTTAACTGAGAAAGTGCTTCGGCTAACATGTCTTTACACCGAATTTTAACACCCTGAATTTCTAGCTGCTTGTCAGGTCCCGTTCCGGCGTATTTTTCAGCTTCCTGGATAAATTTGCACCCAAAGTCAATGTCTTCTAGAGATATAATATGCTGTTGAGGCTTTCATAGTGAAGGAATAACTCCTTATCAAGTATCGATGGGTCGACCTTGGTGTGCTGAAAAAGAGCGTTGACTTTTTCAAGCTCCTGGACAATTGGAACTGCAAAGTGAAAGTAGAGGAAATTACTGCGGTCTTGCAGCATTTCTTTCATTAACCTTGCTTTGTAACGTGTCTCATATCTTTTGGGGTTATCGCCAGCTTCAAAGTACGCTTTCAACTCATGCCAATTCACCAAAATGTTATTCATCACTTTCCATCGCACCAACTATCTCGTTTTTGATAAATTTTCAAAAGGCAGTGGAGTTGTAACACCTGGGACACTGTCATCCTCAGGGTTGATGATATTGAAAATTTCTTTAAAATTTTCACGTCGTAGATCACTATTTGAAAACCATGCTGGAATTTCGGTCAGCAGAAAGGCAATCGTCGACGGTAGTTTTCCTGCAGCATTCTGAACACACAATGCCCAAGAATGGCATACACACTTTACTTGTAAGAACATTGGTGACTTTGCTTTTATCCTAGTCCACACAGAATAGTTACATCCAACCATGGTTGAAGCACCATCCGATGCAAAGCCAATGCAGTTCTCTAATGACTGACCGCAAGCAACAATCTCTTCTTGTATTAAATTGAACAAGTTCTCAGCTGTCGCTTCGTGGACAGATATCAGGGAGAGAAAGAACGTAGACACCTGCTTTAATTTGTCACTGAAAAATCGCACTAAAACACACAAATGTTTGTGAGCAGACAAGTCTGTTGATTCATCAATAATCAGGCAATACTTCTTGTCTTTAAAATCAAGCACTACGTCTTCCTGCAACGAAGGGGAGAGCACATTTTTAATAAGACTTTTACACTTTGTCCTGTGAATTTTGATATTTCCCAACGTGCTTCCTGCTCCATGTTTTACAATTATGTCACTCAGATGGTCAATGGCACTTATGGAACAGTGGCACGCCATGGTGACAGCGAGTTGCAGTTCAGCCGTTTTCACATCATCACTAACTTTGGGTACTCGTGGCGTAGAGATAACTTCCAACTTCTTTTGAAGATAACCCGGTGCTTTGGACTTGTGCTTCACTGAATTTTCGTGTTGCTTTATGTTTGTGTGCTTCGGAGCAACTGAACAGTGACAATATTTACAGTATGCATTACCATTGGAATTTTTACTCAGCCACGAAAATTCTTTTTCCCACTTAGGGTTGTACTGCCGCGAGTTTTCATAACTTCCCTTCCATTTCTTATTTGCTGGCTCCATGTTTCTAGATCTAGATCTTTAAGCTTGAATCCATGAAAAATTGACACTACTGTCAAAGCATTAGGAATCTTAAGAAAAATTAACAAGCCTACAAATAAGAGCAGTTTTCTATATCTACTAAAGCTTTCCACAATCCATAAGATAATCGAAACAGACTGAACTAATGCCAACAGAACACATAACAATGATAACTTAATAAGCTGCACTGCTAAACTGATAATGATAAACAAATTTAGTTTCAGTTTCGATAGCCTTAGCCCATTGCTATTGGTCACGAGGTTGTTCAATCCAATCAGGCCGTGACTTGGATCCACTGTTTCCAAGAAAAGCAAACATTACCAAGAAATGATGGAATTATATTTAGGCTAAGCGCGCGAAATTACTTCATTAAAGTTCTGGCAACCCTGCATCAAAATGCCAGACTTAAATTAATCTATATGCAGTTTTTGAACCATGAAAGTTTTCTTTCATTTTTTCTTTTTCATATTTCTTTTTAACCCTAATCGTACGTCGGGGGTCAGTTTAAATTTGTTTTCGTGTACTATTAGTCGGAATTTCTCTTTGAAACTTTATGTATTCCTCAATTATCCATTTCCCCAACAGATTCTGTATGATTCGCAGCAAAAGGTTAAGTATCAAAGTGGCCATTGGTCATTTCCAACCATGCCCGTTTTTTAGAAGTGGGGGTCGTTTTCGACCCCAAATCTTCAAAGAAGAAAAATACCTACTATTCCTAACCGTATATCGGGGGTCGTTTTCGACCCCAACTCTCTATAGAAGAAAAAATACTGATTATTCCTATCCGTATGTCGGGGGTCGTTTTCTACCCCACGCTTTCACTCAATCTAAGAACTGGATAACCTATCGATATTACCCAGCAATTTCAAGATGGATGCATTGAAGGGAGCTTTCATCAGCAAGGGGTAAGCAACAATATTCATTATTATTTATAATCGATGTCATCATGATCACCTCAACCACATAGGCTACACGTAATTATAATCATTATTACCATCGTTATCATCCGAATCATTTTTATAATAACCAATATTATGACGATTATTTCAATATCACCATCATCATCACCATTATCATGGTTATTATTCTGAATAAATATCTATCTCGTCATTGTCCTGTACAACCCCATACATGTAATTAACATCTACCATTATCAACATCCTCATCAGGAGCAGCATGAGCATCAACATAATCACCATCATCACTCACATCATCAATATTTCAAACATCACACATTCATTTCCAGCCATAATAGAAAAAGACAAAGAAGCTTATTCCATTGCATATTTCAAGAGTTTATTTTTATTTTTTTGTTTTTTTTCCCATGGCCAGGTCCATCACTCGACTTGCGCTTGCTTGAGCCTGGCACTGGCAATGGTGGCCTCCTTGACCAGTCAATGGCCGCTATGTCCGCAAGTGTGATATGAGTAGCCTGCAAGTGCAAACATACAATATTGCTTTTTCACAAATAAAAGTTATTTCTTCTACTGACAAAACAATTGTATTGAATGGTGGCTAGTATAAAGAGTTTTGTCAATGTATGGTCCATGCGAATTTATTTATTTTATTTTATTTTATTTTTATGTTTTCATTCTTGCCCTATACAAATTACATTTACGATGTAGGCCTATAGTATAACTATAAGTGCACACTACCAAGTAAAAGAATTTACAAAATTTCATCACAATTTCTGCAATAGGCAGGCACTTATCAAAACTTATAATTATGTATTACAGTATACTTACTGTATTTTCCAGCAGGCCCCTCCTCACTGTCTTTCTGCACTGCCTCCCTTAACACCTGTGGCCATACCACCTTGCCCCTCCCTCCCGTGCATATCCTCCACACAGAGTAGAGGCGCCCATAAACCTTTCGCCGCCGGACAGCCCCCACTTCTTCCTCGGCTAAGAGGTCTACCAGTGCAGAGGGCAAATCAAGCCTGAAACAATAAACGGGACATTGTTTTCAGTCTTTTCACAGGCCTACATGTATACTGGAATAACTATTGTACATGTAGATCTACAGTACCGGTACATGTGATTCGGTGCTAGATGTAGGTGTTGGTTGTATTCGATTCCGCCCACCTAAAGACAAAATAATAACTGACATCCCGCCCTTGGGTTTAGATTACTATACGGCATTGTTATAACTACGGTGCGCAGATCTAGACATTTTTAATCTCTAATGTGGTTATACATTAAGTCCAAATACTCCACAGGAATAAATCTACATCAATTCCATACATAAACAATAATGATTACAAGTTTTCTGGCATATTTACCTCTCTTTTGCGAACGCATCCTTCAGTGCCTCCATCTTGGAAATTATGAGTGCGGTGGCATGGGCTAAACAAACAGGAAATCGGCATCGGGTGACACCGGATAGGCCTTCACGACCTGCGTGTTTTTTTTTTTAGCTGTATGTGTTTTGTATATATATATATATGTGCACAACCTACCGGTAAACCACTATAGGCCTACAAAGAATTTTTTATTACTATTATCACTACTATCATAAAAGACGAAACGAAAAGGAAACAAGGTACCGTAGAGCGGGGCTACTTTGAACAAACATTCAAAGTGTAGGGAACTGTGCTGTGGCTAATCCACAAGCATTAGACCGGAAATTTTCGTGCACTCAAGAGAGGATAAGGGGAACTAAATGCTGACAGACTGTAATTGTATATGGCGTAGTTTTATACTGACTTAAGTCCCATTTTTTGTCCTGTTCAGAGTAACCCCGTCTCTGGGGCTTCTTTGAACATTAAATATACAGTAGCCAATTTCATAGTTTAGCACTTACATCACATAAATTACACGACACAGACATGGGACAGGACCTGAGGGCGATACAAACAAGATAAACACAATTCATTTCTTTATTTTGATGTAAACAGTAAAAAAGTGTCATGGGCAATTGACAGACCCAAAAGCAATTTAAAAAAAATTAATCTTTGCAAAAATCGCAGAGGAAGATCACATTTCCAAGTTCAGTCTCTGCACATGCTTCATGGCACCACATCAGACACTTGTTGCATTGTATCCAGTCTTCTGTTACAGGCTCAACATAAGGCTCATCACATATGAGACAAGAATAGTCAGCATTGTCGGCTTTCCTGGCAGAAGTAGCGAGAGGTAGAAGTTTAAGACTGGTTCTTGTCATCTTTCCCCTCCCATTTTTGCACAGTTTTCCTGACTGTGGTTTCGATGCTGTTGAAATTGATCGGCAGCAGGGAGTAGAACTTGTACTTGGAGAAGCATTGGATGCTGGTGATCGGGGACGGACAAACTGTTTCTTTTGTCGTTGAACGCTGGTTGGTGTAGGGGTCACAGAGAGTGATGGTGAGGCAGAAAGATCTTCTAATGAAACACTTTTTCCTGGAGTGACATTTATACGTGTCCTTCTTTTCTTTGCTGGAGGCTCACCATTTTTCCCACCTCTCATTGTGGAAAGGATGCTTATGACTGCATCTGATACTGCTGCAGCAGTTCTCTGGCCGTTTTCTTCTTCTGTTTCATTATCAGCTGAAGGCAGTTTATTTAAGATTTTGTTGGGATTGTATGGATACAGTCCTGTTGCCCGGAAACCTGACACCAAGTTTTCGTTTTTTCCACTTTCTGTCTGAAGCTGTTGGTTCAGCCGCTTTAATAGTCCAAGGAAAGCGTCTTTAGACAGAGCCTGCGACATAGAAGCATTAGACCTTTTCCAAGCACCCAGGATATTTCTCCACTGACTCTTTAATGGCCCAAAGAAAGCCACATCAAGTGGTTGAATCAGATGAGTGGCGTTACTTGGCAAGCAGATAAATTTTACATCATGTTGCTGAGCCAGCCGGATCACTGATGCATTGAAGTGTGAAGATAAGTTGTCACCTATCGGTACTTTTGAGCCAGAAAGATGACGTGTGTGGTGTAGAAAGCAGTTTTGAAACCAGTCTTCAAAACAGAACTGATCGAACCATCCACTTTTACTGCGGTTATATCGAGCATGAGGTGGTCCTCCCTCTGTCCATGTGGACCATAGGTGCTCAGCTTTATAGACAACGTATAATAAATGTCCACTGGCAGATCCGCAATACATAAGAGAGGTTGAAGACTTGGATGAGTCCATCACTCGTTCCGGGTATTTTACACCTCTCTTAAAAATGCATTTTTTTGCTCCAGGGTCATCACTAAGGTTTGTCTCATCAAAGTTGAAAATATGGGTTGCGGGCATAGGACCTTTCCCATTATCATCAAGGCCTAGAGAAGTCTTGAAGTGATTGAAAAAATCTTTCATTTCAGACCTTTACTTAGAGGCCCTCGAAACCTTAATGTTTTGACATTGTATTTGTGATAGTTTTTTTATGTCGACGCACAAAAGATGTCACCCATTCAGATGAAGGAGTGTTTTCTTTGAAACAAGCCACATTTTTCCCGATTAACTTCAAGTATGATGAAACTATCAGCTGTACCTCTGTTGTAGAGAACGGAAAGCCCCAACTAGCAACAGCCAACATATAGTCAACAATGACTTTCTCCTCATTTTCCGCCAAAGCAGTCTGGTGACCAGGAACGTTTGTGTGCTTTCCTTTCATCTTGTTGTGGAGAGTTCCGATCGGTATCTTGAAATGAACACTGGCTTCTCTGAATTTCATTTCCCCTGAACTTATGGCAGTAAGGGCATCTGCAAGCTGTTGCTCAGTGTAGTTTTTATACGAGCGCGAATCATTGCTACGTTTGTAATTCCGCACCATCTTGTCCAACTTGGTGTGTGTCTGTGTAAAAAAAGGCCAAATATTGTCCAACTTGGTGTGTATCTGCGTAAAAAAGGCAAAAAAAATATATAAACAGGTGGTAAAATGTTTTTTTTTATCTATAAAATAATTTGCCACCCCCCCAAAAAAAAAAAAAAAAAAAAAAAAATGGAAGAAAAAGAAAGACAATGGGTAACTTTACTTTGCATGGATTACTTACTGCACCTTATATTTCTCATAATCTTTGAGGCCAATCAAAGATAGATTGCAAGCAAATAAAATCTATCTCTATATAAAACATAATTACATTTAAAGCTATCGCCAGATTTGTGGGGGTTACTTTGAATGATCAAGGGGGCTACTTTGAAAGTTCAAAGTAGCCCATGATTTATGCCTCGTGGTTTGAGTCCTTGAAAAGAGGTTATTGGTAGCTTTTCAGGCATAAAAATCGATAAAGTTAAGTTTTAATTCATTGTTTTATTACATTATAAAAATATATATCAGCGTCTAGCATAATATAAAGTCTTAATTTACCTGTTCTAGGTGAAAGTTCTGAGACGTTGTAGATCTACAGAATGGAGGTCGCCATCTTTGATAAGAGTGGGGCGGGTGTAAATGTAGTCACGAAGAAAATACAATATTTGATAATTGTAAAAAAAAATCAATTATATATTTATTCCAGTTAAAAATTTTCAAAATATTTTCTTTCACCAGGAAAAAGGCCATATATCTTTTTATTATCATTTTTCAAAGTTGCCCCGCTTGATCAAAGTAGCCCCGCTCTACGGTAGTGCTCAAATCAGTCAAAATCTTTTATTCACAGACAAAACACCCCAGCCTAAAGGAACTTGCTGCGGTGGACTCCACTGCTTGCCCAGGACCAGCTCCAAGTCGGTAAAACGAACCTGCAAAAGAAAGGCGGAAGAACCAGATTGGAAATAAAATCTCGTTGAACTGCCACTAGTCTCTGCTTTTATTTTTACTGTCTGTGTTATGTTGTGGTTGCTGTTAATCACATTTTTCGCCTTAACATTCACATTAGTTATAAAAAAAAAAGAGTGGTGTCACGAAAAAAAATAGAGAGCATTTTATAGCGCTTTATCCACTAGAGTGTCCAAGACACAGTACAAAGGGTTCCCTGACGGGCTTTGACTAAGCAAAATACTTTGAAACCCACAGTGGAGCTGTCAGCACTGACAAGATCTTTCACTGCCCATAGCCGGATACTCATTTAACACATGACTGCGGTGAGGAAACATCAACATGACACTGCCAGGATTCGAACCAAATGTTTACCACTAGACTACGATGCATAATTACTTTTGATTGCTCTAAATGTACAATAAAAAATATACAGCAACGGTTAAGATGGTCGCACTGATTGATACCACATTTTCATGTCCAAATAATATTGTATGTAAAAATCATTAATTGATTTTTCATTGAAAAGGGGAAAAAGGTTTTGGTGCTTATTGAGAAATTCCAAATTTACCACAATTTCAATTTCATAATTGCGTTCACCATTTCCATAAAGACAAAAAAGGAGTAGGATGACTAGTATGACGCCTCCCAAGGTGTAGGGCGTGATGTGTAACTGACAATACTAGTGTTTGAACTCTAAAACATTTTTACGCAACTTTTGATGCCTTAGCCACAGGAACAAACATCAGGTAGCACATTTAGGAACCTGTAAATTATCAAGGGATGCAAGCAAAACATATTCTCCTAGTCCTACATCATTTTTTAAAAAATTCATACCAGGCTCGTTTCCATTATTTACCTTCGGTGGTATTAGCATTTGTCACAAACGACTTGCTTCTTGACATGACCCTTGCAAACAAAGTTGTTGCAAAAGGCGCATCTTTGCACGGTTTTGTTGTCTTTTCTTCCGTGGGCAAAGGTGGCACCGTCCCCGCTTCTTTTGAGTGTTGCAGGTTTTCTCCTTGTCTTCCTTCAGCAACAGAGTACACTGACACAGCTGTGTTAATGACTGTTCTCAGGTACAGAGGACAGGTTGGTCATCTCACTTCGCCTCTCTAGTTGAGGTCGAACCAATTCCCTGCCAATGGCAATGTTGAATTGGGCTCTCATATCCTTCTTTGACAAAGTTGTCCCCCTGGGAATGTTTTTCTCCAGCAAAGCCTATGGAGACGCAATGGATGCCAGGTCCAGCATGGCATAGAAGAGTAGCATTGGCCATCTATTTGTCTTTTCTTTTGGTTGTAAATTTGTGGCACATCCTGATCCATAGAGTCAGCACACCCCCCTTCTGTGGAGTTGTACGACTCCACAACTTCTGGTTTGTTTGTTGTGCCCCTGTCTGCACTGTGGTTGCACTAGTGCTCAGCTACCACAACATGCTTTTTTAATGTTGGATTTGTAGGCACATGTTGTTGTTGTTTTTGTGAAAGCAAACATAGCATCACCTTTCGAGCATCCCTGTTCCCTTTTGAAAATCGTGAGGGAGGAATCTCTTGTCCCTCCTGACTGTTCCAACCAACGTGACTCCGTTTTTTCAACAAAATGCGGATGGCAAAAACCATGTCTGTAAAAAAAGTTGTCAGTTGTAAGGTTTCTTCCGCTACCAAAGTAGGTTCTATAAGTCGAATTGCCATGTTCCGGCCGATATTCTTTTCTCTGGCTGCTGAGCCTTTGGTCTTCCTTTACGACCGAGATATGGATCACGCATGGATGGGGTATCCATTTTCTGCGTCCGCCAAATCCAAAAAATTTTGATTCCGGCATATTTATCAGGTTTTGCTGGGAAGATATTGAAGAAATGAGCAACGTCCCCTCCATTTATTGCCAAACATCAGCTGCTCATCGACAGTGAGACACGGCCCCGGGATATATTCACGTCCTAGGTTTGTGTTCAAGTCGTCCCACATCTCACGAAATGGAGCAAGAGTTGTCCACGTGCTCGCCTGGCACTCCGGGTTTCACTTATCGTCAAACCTAGAGATGGTTACTGAGTCCTCAAAAATCTATGACGACTAAAACAAGCCTGTACCATGTGGTTCCCGTCTACCTTGTTGCCACACTACTAGGTGTCGAGGACTCATTATTGTGCAAAGCACCCAAATGGAGAGAACATCATCCAATGAATGCTTCAATTTCCGCCAACTATTTTCCAACTTGTTCCAACTATTTCCTCGAACCCTTTCTCCTTCCTTGTTCGTGCGAGGTAGAGCTATTCTCACTACCATCTTTTGCATTAATGAATCTTTTAAAGGTTTCACCAACCCGAAAACAGACTCCGTGAGTTGACCACTTGCTTTGGCGGCGGTCGGAAGATGGCTTACTCGCTGGCGTCCGTGTAGGTGGAGGTGCAGTCTTGGACCATACAGTTTTAAATACTTGGCCGTGAAGAGCCCATGGATATCTTCATCATTTGGCGTAACGGAGCCCCAGCCATTTGCTCTGTGTCCGCAGGTCCTGGTTTGTGCTGAGTAATGCTTCACAACCATTGTTGGTTTCTTCACCAGGTGCCTCATTAGGCATCGCATCACTTTTCTTGGCTAGCCGTAGCACAGGCACTGTCTTCACTTGCTTGGTCAATCAAAAAAGACCCATCAACAGGTTGCAATGTTGTCAGAATCAGCATCTTCATCATCTTCTTCAACCAGTTCATCGTCATTTTCAGACATCACATCCTCTTCCGACTCGCGCTTGCTGGGTCATATTCTGAGCTCATCACATGCTTCTTCAGCATCAGCATCATCGCATGGATGTGGTGTTCGGAGAAGTAGAGGGCAGTTCGCCAAGAAAATGCTGAAACAGATTTTCTCTCTGGTCCATGACAAATCTGTAAACGAATAAGAACCACAACATTTACTTACTAGTGTGTGTGTGTGTGTCACACACACACACTCTCTCTCTCTCTCTGTCTCTCTTCCCCCTCCCTATCTCCCATATCTCTCTCCCTCTCTACCCCCCCCCCCCCCCCCCTTTGTCTCTCTCTCTTTCACCCCCTTTCACACGCATACGCAGTGGACCTCGATTGTAACAACATCGGCCGTTTACGAAACCTCGGCTGTTAAGAAGGAGCTTACAGGGACACTTTTTATCCTTATTAAATGATGAGTATTTGAACCCCTGCCTTAACGAACCGGGGCCTGCTCGGACCTCGGGTGTAACGAAGCTGTAGGTGGTAAGGTCTAACCCTACTTAGAGCATAACAATTTTTAAAAAGTTAAATCGTGCAAGTTATACCCAAGGCAGCATAGATGGGCCGAGGCCTATTAGGTGTGATACAGGTAGAGGAAAGCCAATAGCTGTGCAGCGTGTCGGGGATGTGCCCTTCAGTAGAGGCTTCAATCTTAGAAATTCGACACAAAATCTTCCTAATAACTTTAATTTTTTTCTGTACCGACAATGACCTTGGATGTAGCAATACCTTGATTTATAACGAGAGTATAGCTCAGTCCCATTGATTTCGTTATAACCGAGGTCCCACTACTTTTACTCTTTCATTTCCACAACCCTATCATATGAGATAACAGGATTTTACGTATACATATGTACACTTTTTACACAATAGCCTCCCACACACAATTCACGCATATATTTTTCTTGGTGCAGAATGTCATTACATTGGATGTATGACGATCTACGCTTTCTCCTAGCACAAGACAAGCTGCCTAAAATGTAGATAAAGTTCGTAACTAAGGCTGGATTTGGCGGATCTAAATTCTCTTATTTTCATGTGAATTAGGACAAAGTAATTAAGGATTTTATTGTGTCTAACTTTCCTTCAAATATAACTGACTTAAATCTAAATCTGATCTAGATTAACCTAAGTGGATTTAGATCTAGATCTGTTTTAAGTTCCGATGTGATGTGGCAGTGTACAAACCTGGTAATCTATTGATATATGAAACTGGTTGAAAGAAACCAATGGTGGTTACCTTGAATGAATTATCTGGGTAAATTTTTCTTCTTCTTTTGGTTTTGGGTGTTTGGGACATTTAAAAAAAAAACATTTAATATTCCAGCCTTCCGAGGCAACCAGTACTTTCTTCTTCTCTCTTCTTCCTGTGGAGTAAAATGCAGATTAGTGGTTTACTAGGGGTTGAGGTTTGGGGCTTGAGCCGCTGTCTTCTGCGCGTACTCCGTGGAAAGAAGAGAGTGCAGTGTTAGAATACTGCTTTTTCGATCTCTCTATTTGTCAAGCATCCCCTATGATTGACCCTACTTTATTTTTATTGGACTATTGAATTAGTTTGTTCATTTTATACTATTCCCAGTCTACGCTCCATCTCTGTATGTTGACTAAGCAGATGGTTTTTAGGTTAGCTATACTGTGCGTCATGATGTTTCTGTTTCAGAGTTAGCTCCCAGACTAACCTCCTGTACTTATGTACTAGTTCCTTAATTTTCCTTCTTTTCCAAAGTTTGGGTACCGGTAAATGTTTATTAGTAGCATTTTGAGGCAGTTCCACTCTGCTAGGGTTGTCATCGTTCTTATCTTCCTGTGTAATTCTATTCTCGCTCCTTTCCATGCTTTGCATAACCCGTACAGGTGGGTCTCTGTTTGCTCTTCCTTACAAAATGAACATTTCGTTCCGTTTGCAATCGGCGTCATATTGTATAGCAATCTATATGTGATCTCCTTTTTTCTATGTGTTAGTTGTTTACTATAGAGATTTCTGAAGGCTGGTGTTACATCTATTATTGTATAT
>JAWDGP010000205.1:457500-483444 GCA_033675545.1 Elysia crispata | reverse complement strand
GGCGGGATCTGAAATGATGAAAGTACTGAGGCGGGTTCTGATACAAGCGGATTACTGAGGCGGGATCTGAGACTGGTGGTAATACAGAGGCGGGATCTGAGACTGGTGGTAATACAGAGGCGGGATCTGAGAAAGGTGGAAGTACTGAGGAAGGAACTGAGACAGGTGGAAGTAGTGAGTCGGGATCTGAGACTGATGGAAATACTGAGGAAGTATCTGAGACAGGTGGAAATACTGAGGAAGTATCTGAGACAGGTGGAAATACTGAGGAAGGATCTGAGACAGGCGGACGTACTTAGGTGAGATCTGAGACATGTGGAAGTAACGAGAAGTGATCTGAGACCACTGAAAACACTGAGGACGGATTTGAGACAGGAGGTAGTACTGAGGAAGGCGCTCAGACTGGAAAAGGCAGTGAAAGCGCCAAATGCAATGGTGACAATGAGTATTGCTTTGCATGGGCTGCGCAATTCCATTGCCAAAAGAACCTGGCTTCATGATGGTAAAGTACAAGAAGTTATGCAGGGTGTGCAAAGATACTGGAGATCCATCGCTAGATCAGATGAACAATGTATTGATAAGCATGTTTTTAGATTTGACATTTTTGTCTATAAAATATTTCGTTTTGGACTTTATACTGTCTTTGTAGATCTTTGATTGCCGTTTCTTTAAGACGCTGTTTAGCTCTTTTTTTCTTTTAAAATATCTTTTTAGGCGTCATTTGTCATTTTTATTTATGCTGCGTGTTCTACGGAATGAGATAAAATATAGGGTATACCATGTAATTATTTTTTTCTAATTATCTGCTATGTTGTAGTCATTCATGAGCTTCTAAAGGTGTAGAGTTTTCTTTCGTCTTTCTGCACGACAGGTTGTTTACTAGGATTCATGCCTTTTTCACATCTTGGTGAAAATCAAGATTTTTGCAGGTTGAAATTATTTCTCTTTCTTTGATACCGCAATGGTGCGCTTTGTAGAGAGCAGAAAATATACCAGCTTTATTGGTTTGTTTACACGAAGTGATTTGCAGCAAGCTGCAAAAATGTTTTTATCACTTTATCGTAGCTCAAAGGATACCAGTACAGCTTTAACGTCCTCAAGTGATCGGGATGTAGCAATGAAAAACATTAATAAAAATGGTGAGATGTAAAAGACGACAGAGAGGTGTGGGTACGCTCTTAGTTGAAATCATGGAACTGCTGTTGTTGTGTTTACCAATTCAATTGGCAAAATGATGGCTGAAGATTACTCAACTCTTCTTGATTTCCTATTGGTGGATTTCGAGAGTTTTCATCAACTGTTGGCAGATTGTCTCGTTATTCAGACAGGTGTTATTAATTTCTTAGTCAAATCTAGATTTATCTGAATTAATTTACAATCTAACCTTTCTGGAAAGGATCGCATAATAGTTTATGTCAAGTCTAAAAACATGGAAAGAACCGCAAAGAGATAAAGTCACTAAGAGGTAAGTGATCTGCAGAGACAAAATTATCATTGCAAAAAAGAGAAACTAAAGATAAAATTGTTCCTTCAATTGCCTCAACTATATTCACAAAGGCTCATAGAACAGCAATATCAATAAAATGGAAAGATCTTCAAGCTGAGCACTCAACCTACCTAAGTGTACAGCTTGATCAACTGCTCAAAACATACAAAAAAGGAAAGAAAAGACTTCAACTTATCGCGAGACTTGCTCGTAGACCTGGGCAGAGCCATCTGGAATAAGTGTGACCTAAGGCTCAGACAAGCAGACCTCATTAGCTCTCTATCCTGAAGAAACCTCTTGTGACCTGGGGCCAGAGAAGCCTAACTCATTAGCTCTCAATCCTGGTTATGTAGGGTCTGCTCGGAGGGACGGAAGAAACTTCTTGTGACCTGGGGCGAAACAAGCATACCTTTATAGCTCTCCTTACGTCAGATTCACTCAAACTTTGGCATGTAAAGTTAAAGCAAATAGGAATAGTCTTTGGAGTGTGAAACTAAAAACAGCTTTAGAATTATTTTAAATAAAATAAACCTCAAACATCCAAGAAAAACAGATTCCGAGAAAGATCGATTATAGATCACATCACAAAAGTTAATGAAAAACATAATTTCTGGAGCAAAAATAAGAAATATTCAGAATTAAACTAACAATCTGGCCCAACATTCAGATCAAAGAAACTGAAATTAGGAAACATCTTATGACCAAAGCATTAAATGTTCCAACCCCACTCGAGATTTTGCGGGAAAAAGTTAATCCTTTATATAATTTTATTGACCACTGAGTACATAACTGATTATCAATACCTTACCTGAATTGGTGTTATATATATATATATATATATATATATATATATATATATATATATATATATGGGGATCAATAGCTGTCCTGACACTTGGTACATATCTGGGTATCAATAGCTGTTCTGACAATGGGTACTTATATGGGTATCAACAGCTGTCCTGACACTGGATACATATCTGGGTATCAATAGCTGTCCGGACCACCGAATATATAACTGAGTATCAATAACTATCCTGAGTACTGGGTACACATCTGGATATCAATTATTATTCTTACTACTGGGTACCTATGTGGGTATCAATAGCTGTCTTCAAACTGGGTTCATGTCGTGGTATCAATAACTGTCCTGACACTGAGTACATGTATGTTTATCAATAACTGTGCGGACACTGGGTACATATCTATGTATCACTAGCTGTCCTCACACTGGGTATATATCTGAGTACCATTACCTAACCTGACCATGGGTTCATAAATGGGTATCAGTCGCTTTCTTGACCCTAGGTACATACCTGGATATCAGAAGCTGTCATGAACTCGATACATATCTGGATATCCATAGCTTTCCTGACCAGCGGGTATTACATCTGTGTATCAATGGCTGCACTGGCACTTGGTACATATCTGTTATCATTAGTTGTTCTGACACTGCTTACATATCTGGGTATCAATGGCTGTCCTGAACACCGGTATATATCTGTGGATCAATAGCTTTGCTGACCACTGTGTACATATCTGGGTATCAATAGCTGTCCTGAACACCGGTATATATATGTGGATCAATAGCTATGCTGACCACTGTGTACATATCTGGGTATCAATAGCTGTCCTTAACACCGGTATATATCTGTGGATCAATAGCTATGCTGACCACTGTGTACATATCTGGGTATCAATAGCCGTCCTGAACACCGGTATATATCTGTGGATCAATAGCTATGCTGACCACTGTGTACATATGTGGGTATCAATAGCTTACCTGAACACTGGTATATATCTGTGGATCAATAGCTATGCTGACCACTGTGTACATATCTGGGTATCAATAGCTCTCCTGAACACCGTAATATATCTGTGGATCAATAGCTATACTGACCACTGTGTACAAATCTGGGTATCAATAGCCGTCCTGAACACCGGTATATATCTGTGGATCAATAGCTATGCTGACCACTGTGTACATATCTGGGTATCAATAGCTTACCTGAACACAGGTTATATCTGTGGATCAATAGCTATGCTGACCACTGTGTACATATCTGGGTATCAATAGCTGTCCTGAACACCGGTATATATCTGGATCAATAGCTATGCTGACCACTGTGTACATATCTGGGTATCAATAGCTGTCCCAACAGTGGGTTTGTATCTATGTATCAATAGCTCTCCTAACACTGAGTACATAATCATCTTGTTATCAATAGCTATCCTGACACTGGAAACATATCTGAGTATCAATAACTACCTTGATCATGTGTACACATCTGGATATATATAACTATCCTGACCAGTGGGCACATCTCTGGGTATCAATACCTATCCTGACACTGGGTACATGTCTGGACATCAATAACTGTCCGGACACTAGATATATATTTGGTTATCAATAACTGTCAGGACATTGTGCACATATCTGGATATAAATAACTATACTGACTATTAGGTACATATCTAGGTTTCAGAAGCACTTTACACTGTTTACATGTCAGGGTATTAATAACTATCTTTACACTGCTTACATGACTGAATATCATTAACTATACGGAAACCTTTTACATTTCTGGTTATCAATAACTGTTCGGATACTGGTTATATATCTGGGTAGCAATAACAATCCTGACTACTAGTAACAATGTAGGTATCAATAACTGTTCGGACACTGGGTACATATTTGGGTATGAATAGCTGTCCTCCCAGTGAGTACATAACTGATTATCAATACCTTACATGAATAGGTTATATATATATATATATATATATATATATATATATATATATATATGGATATCAATAGCTGTCTTGACACTGGGTACATACCTGCGTATCAATAGCTGTCCTGATACTAATAACATATCTCGGTATCAATAGCTTTCCTGACCATCAGGTACAAATGTGGGTATCAATAACTGCCCTCACATTGGAACATATCTGGTTATCAATAGCTGTCTTGACACTGGTTATATATCTGGGTATCAATATTTGTCATAACACTGGATACATATCTGGGTATCAATACCTTAACTGACATTGGTTACATATGTGGGTATCAATAGCTGTCTTAACACTGGGTACATATCTTCGTATCAATAGACTTTCTGATACTTAAAACATATGTGGGTATCAATAGCTTTCCTGACCATCGGGTACATATGTGAGTATCAATAGCTTTCCTGACCATCGGGTACATATGTGGTATAAATAGCTGTCTTGGCACTGGGTACATATCTGGATATCAATAGCAGTCTTGGCACTGGGTACATATCTGGGTATCAATAGTTGCCATGTCACTGGATACATATCTGGTTAACAAAAGCTGTTCTGACACTATGTACCTATCTGGGTATCAATGGCTATCCTGACCTAGGGGTATATATCTGTGTATCAACAGCTATCCTGACAACTGCGTACATATCTCAGTATCAATAGCTGTCCTGACCACTGGATCCATGTCTGGGCATCAATAGCTGCCCCGACATGGGTACATATCTGGTTACCATTAACTATCCTGACTACTGGGTACATATCTGGGTAAAATTAACTACCCTGTTTACTGGGTATATGTCTGGCTATCAAAAACTATCTTGACTACTGGTTATATTTCTGGGTTTCAATGGCTGACCTAACACTGATTACATATCTGGTTATCATTAAATATCCTGACTACTTAGTACATGTCAGGGTATCAATAACTGTCTTGCCAATTGGTACACGTCTGGGTATCAATAACTGTCCGCACTTTCGGTTCATGTCTGGGTAACAATAGCTATGCGGACACCAGGTAGATATTTGGGTATCAAACGCTGTCCTGACACTTGGTACATGTCTGGATATCAATAACTGTCCTGACGCTTGGTACATATCTGGATATCATAAAATGTTCAAACACTTGGTACATGTCTGGGTATCAATAACTGTCCTGACAATGGGTACATGTCTGGGTATCAATAACTGTCCTGACACTTATTCTATGTCTGGGTATCAATAGCTATGCGGACACTTGGTACATGTCTGGGTATAAATAACTGTCCTGACACTTGGTACAAGTCTGGGCAGCAATAACTGTCCTGACACTTGGTACATGTTTTGGTATCAATAACTGTCCTGACACTTGGTACATGTCTGGGTATCAATAACTGTCCTGACACTGGGTACATGTCTGGGTATCAATAACTGTCCTGACACTTGGTACATGTCTGGGTATCAATAACTGTCCGGACACTGGGTATATGTCTGGGTATCAATAACTGTCCTGACACTTGGTACATGTCTGGGTATCAATAACTGTCCGCACTTTGGGTACATGTCTGGGTATCAATAGCTATGCGGACACTAGGTAGATATCTCGGTATCAAACGCTGACCTGACACTTGGTACATGTCTGGGTATCAATAACAGTCCTGACACTTGGTACATGTCTGGGAATCAAAAACTGTCCTGACACTTTGTACATGTCTGGGTATCAATAACAGTCCTGACACTCGGTACATGTCTGGGTATCAAAAACTGTCCTGACACTTGGTACATGTCTGCGTTTAAATAAATGTCCGGACACTGGGTACATATCTGGGTATCAAACGCTGTCCTGACACTTGATAAATGTCTGGGTATCAATAACTGTCCGCACTTTGGGTACATTTCTGGGTATCAATAGCTATGCGGACATTAGGTAGATATCTGGGTATCAAACGCTGTCCTGACACTTGGTACATGTCTGGGTATCAATAACTGTCCTGACACTTGGTACATGTCTGGGTATCAATAACTGTCCTTATACTGGGTACATGTCTGGGCATTAATAACTGTCCTGACACTGGGAACATGTCTGGGTATCAATAATTGTCCTGACACGTTTTACAAGTCTGTGTATCAATAACTGTCCCGACACTGGGTACATGTCAGGGTATCAATAACTGTCCTGACACTTGGTACATGTCTGGGTCACAATAACTGTCTTGACACTTAGTACATGTCTGGGTATCAATAACGGTCCTGACAATTGGTACATCTGGGTATGAATAACTGTCCTGACACTTGGTGCATGTCTGGGTAACAATAACTGTCCTTATATTGGGTACAGGTGTGGTTATCAACAACTGGCAATGGCACTTGGTACATGTCTGGATATCAATAACTGTCCTGACACTTTTTACATGTCTGGGTATCAATAACTGTCCTGACACTTCGTACATGTCTGGGTATCAATAACTGTCCTGACATTGGGTACATGTCTTGGTATCAATAATTGTCCGGACACTGGGTACATGTCTGGGTATCATTAACTGTCCTGACATTGTGTAAATGTCTGGGTATCAATAACTGTCCTGACACTGGGGACATGTCTGGGTATCAATAACTGTCCTGACACTGGGTACATGTCTGGGTATCAATAACTGTCCTGACACTGGGTACATGTCTGGGTATCATTAACTGTCCTGACAATGGGTACATGTCTGGGTATTAATAACTGTCCTGACACTGGGTACATGTCTGGGTATCAATAACTGTCCTGACAATTGGTTCATGTCTGGGTATCAATAACTATCCTGACACTTGGTATATATCTGGGTATCAATAACTTTCCTCACACTTGGTACATGTCTGGGTATCAAAAACTGTTTTAACGCTGGGTACATGTCTAGGTATCAAACGCTGTCCTGACACTTGGTACATGTCTGGGTATCAATAACTGACCTGACAGTTGGTGCATGTCTGGGTATCAATAACTGTTCTGACACTTAGTCCATGTCTGGATATCAATAGCTATGCGGACACTAGGTAGATGTCTGGGTATCAAACGCTGTCCTGACACTTGGTACATGTCTGGGTAACAATAACAGTCCTGAGACTTGGTACATGTCTGGGTATCAATAACTGACCTGACACGTGGTACATGTGTGGGTATCAATAACTGTCCTGACACTTGGTACATGTCTGGGTATCAATAACTGTCCTGACACTCAGTACATGTCTGGGTATCAATAACTGTCCTGGCACTGGGTACATGTCTGGGTATCAATAACTATCCTGACACTTGGTACATGTCTGCGTATCAATAACTGTTCTGACACTTAGTCCATGTCTGGGTATCAATAACTGTCCTGGCACTGGGTACATGTCTGGGTATCAATAACTATCCTGACACTTAGTCCATGTCTGCGTATCAATAACTGTCCTGACACTCAGTACATGTCTGGGTATCAATAACTGTCCTGGCACTGGGTACATGTCTGGATATCAATAACTGTCCTAACACTTGGTACATGTCTGCGTATCAATAACTGTTCTGACACTTAGTCCATGTCTGGGTACCAATAGCTATGCGGACACTAGGTAGATGTCTGGGTATCAAACGCTGTAATGACACTTGGTACATGTCTAGGTATCAATATCTGTCCTGACACTTTTTACATGTCTGGGTATCAATAACTGTCCTGACACTTCGTACATGTCTGGGTATCAATAACTGTCCTGACACTTGGTACATGTCTAGGTATCAATAACTGTCCTGACACTCGGTACATGTCTTGGTATCAATAATTGTCCGGACACTGGATACATGTCTGGGTATCAATAACTGTCCTGACAATTGGTACATCCGGGTATCAATAACTGCCCTGACATTGGTTACATGTCTTGGTATGAATAACTATCCTGACACTTGGTATATGTCTGGGTATCAATAACTGTCCTCACACTGTATGTCTGGGTATCAATAACTGTTCTGACACTTAGTCCATGTCTGGGTATCAATAGCTATGCGGACACTAGGTAGATGTCTGGGTATCAAACGCTGTCCTGACACTTGGTACATGTCTGGATATAAATAACTGTCCTGACACTTTTTACATGTCTGGGTATCAATAACTGTCCTGACGCTCAGTACATGTCTGGATATCAATAACTGTCCTGACACTTTTTACATGTTTGGGTATCAATAACTGTCCTGACGCTCAGTACATGTGTGGGTATCAAACGCTGTCCTGAAACTTGGTACTTGTCTGGGTTTCAATAACTGTCCTGACACTTGGTCCATGTCTGGTTATAAATAGCTATGCGGACACTAGGTAGGTGTTTATGTATCAAACGCTGTCCTGACACTTGGTACATGTCTGGGTATCAATAACTGTCCTGACACTTGGTACATGTCTGGGTATCAATAACTGTCCTGACATTTGGTACATGTCTGGGTATCAATAACTGTCCTGACACTGGGTACATGTCTGGGTATCAATAACTGTCCTGACGATTGGTACATGTCTGGGTATCAATAACTGTCCAGACACTTGGTACATGTCTGGGTATCAAAAACTGTCCTGACACTTGGAACATGTCTGGGTATCAAAAACTGTCCTGACACTTGGAACATGTCTGGGTATCAAAAGCTGTCCTGACACTTGGTACATGTCTGGGTATCAAAAACTGTCCTGAAACTTGGTACATGTTTGAGTATCAATAACTGTCCTCACACTTAGTACATTTCTGGGTATCAATAACTGTCCTGATACTTGGTACATGTCTGGGTATCAATAACTGTCCTGATACTGGGTATATGTCTGGGTATCAATAACTGTCCTGATACTTAGTACATGTCTGGGTATCAATAACTGTTTTGACATTGGGTACATGTCTGGGAATTAATAAATGTCCTGACACTTGGTACATGTCTGGGTAAAAATAAATGTCCTGACATTGGGTAGATGTCTGGGAATTAATAAATGTCCTGACACTGGGTACGTGTCTGGGTATTAATAACTGTCCTGATACTTGGTACATGTCTGGGTATATATAACTGTCCTGGCACTTGGTACATGTCTTGGATTCAATAACTGTCCTGACAGTTGGTACAATTCTGGGTATCAATAACTGTCCTGACACTTAGTCCATGTCTGGGTATCAAAAGCTATGCGGACACTAGGTAGATGTCTGGGTATCACACGCTGTCCTGGCACTTGGTACAAGTCTGGGTATCAATAACAGTGCTGACACTTGGTGGAAGTCTGGGTATCAATAACTTTCCTGACACGTGGTACATGTGTGGGTATCAATAACTGTCCTGACACTTGGTACATGTCTGGGTATCAATAACTGTCCTGACACTTGGTGCATGTCTGGGTATCAATAACTGTCCTGATACTGGGTACATGTCTGGGTATCAATAACTGTCCTGACACTGGGTACATGTCTGGGTATCAATAACTGTCCTGACACTGGGTACATGTCTGGGTATCAATAACTGTCCTGACACTTGGTACATGTCTGGGTATCAATAACTGTCCTGACACTTGGTGCATGTCTGGGTATCAATAACTGTCCTGATACTGGGTACATGTCTGGGTATCAATAACTGTCCTGACACTTGGTACATGTGTGGGTATCAATTACTGTCCTGACACTTGGTACATGTGTGGGTATCAAAAGCTATGCGGACACTAGGTAGATGTCTGGGTATCACACGCTGTCCTGACACTTGGTACAAGTCTGGGTATCAATAACAGTGCTGACACTTGGTAGAAGTCTCGGTATCAATAACTGTCCTGAAAATGGGTACATGTCTTGGTATCAATAACTATCCTGACACTTGGTATATGTCTGGGTATCAATAACTTTCCTGACACGTGGTACATGTGTGGGTATCAATAACTGTCCTGACACTTGGTACATGTCTGGGTATCAATAACTGTCCTGATACTGGGTACATGTCTGGGTATCAATAACTGTCCTGACACTTGGTACATGTGTGGGTATCAATAACTGTCCTGACACTTGGTACATGTGTGGGTATCAATAACTGTCCTGATACTGGGTACATGTCTGGGTATCAATTACTGTCCTGACACTTGGTACATGTGTGGGTATCAATAACTGTCCTGATACTGGGTACATGTCTGGGTATCAATTACTGTCCTGACACTTGGTACATGTGTGGGTATCAATAACTGTCCTGATACTGGGTACATGTCTGGGTATCAATAACTGTCCTGACACTTGGTACATGTGTGGGTATCAATAACTGTCCTGACACTTGGTACATGTCTGGGTATCAATAACTGTCCTGATACTGGGTACATGTCTGGGTATCAATAACTGTCCTGACACTTGGTACATGTCTGGGTATCAATAACTGTCCTGATACTGGGTACATGTCTGGGTATCAATAACTGTCCTGACACTTGGTACATGTCTGGGTATCAATTACTGTCCTGACACTTGGTACATGTGTGGGTATCAATAACTGTCCTGACACTTGGTACATGTCTGGGTATAAATAACTGTCCTGATATTTGGTACATGTCTGGGTATCAATAACTGTCCTGATACTTGGTACATGTCTGGGTATCAATAACTGTCCTGACACTTGGTGCATGTCTGGGTAACAATAACTGTCCTTATATTGGGTACAGGTGTGGTTATCAACAACTGGCAATGGCACTTGGTACATGTCTGGATATCAATAACTGTCCTGACACTTTTTACATGTCTGGGTATCAATAACTGTCCTGACACTTCGTACATGTCTGGGTATCAATAACTGTCCTGACATTGGGTACATGTCTTGGTATCAATAATTGTCCGGACACTGGGTACATGTCTGGGTATCAATAACTGTCCTGACATTGGGTAAATGTCTGGGTATCAATAACTGTCCTGACACTGGGTACATGTCTGGGTATCAATAACTGTCCTGACACTGGGTATATGTCTGGGTATCACTAACTGTCCTGACACGTGGTACATGTGTTGGTATCAATAACTGTCTTGACACTTGGTACATGTCTGGATATCAATAACTGTCCTGACACTTGGTACATGTCTGGGTATCAATAACTTTCCTGACACTGGGTACATGTCTGGGTATCATTAACTGTCCTGACAATGGGTACATGTCTGGGTATTAATAACTGTCCTGACACTGGGTACATGTCTGGGTATCAATAACTGTCCTGACAATTGGTACATGTCTGGGTATCAATAACTATCCTGACACTTGGTATATATCTGGGTATCAATAACTTTCCTCACACTTGGTACATGTCTGGGTATCAATAACTGTTTTAACATTGGGTACATGTCTAGGTATCAAACGCTGTCCTGACACTTGGTACATGTCTGGGTATCAATAACTGTCCTGACAGTTGGTACATGTCTGGGTATCAATAACTGTCCTGACACTTAGTCCATGTCTGGGTATCAATAGCTATGCGGACACTAGGTAGATGTCTGGGTATCAAACGCTGTCCTGACACTTGGTACATGTCTGGGTAACAATAACAGTCCTGACACTTGGTACATGTCTGGGTATCAATAACTGACCTGACACGTGGTACATGTGTGGGTATCAATAACTGTCCTGACACTTGGTACATGTCTGGGTAAAAATAACTGTCCTGACACTCAGTACATGTCTGGGTATCAATAACTGTCCTGGCACTGGGTACATGTCTGGGTATCAATAACTATCCTGACACTTGGTATATGTCTGGATATCAATAACTGTCCTCACACTTGGTACATGTCTGGGTATCAATAACTGTTCTGACACTTAGTCCATGTCTGGGTACCAATAGCTATGCGGACACTAGGTAGATGTCTGGGTATCAAACGCTGTAATGACACTTGGTACATGTCTAGGTATCAATATCTGTCCTGACACTTTTTACATGTCTGGGTATCAATAACTGTCCTGACACTTGGTACATGTCTAGGTATCAATAATTGTCCTGACACTCGGTACATGTCTTGGTATCAATAATTGTCCGGACACTGGATACATGTCTGAGTATCAATAACTGTCCTGACAATTGGTACATCCGGGTATCAATAACTGCCCTGACATTGGTTACATGTCTTGGTATCAATAACTATCCTGACACTTGGTATATGTCTGGGTATCAATAACTGTCCTCACACTGTATGTCTGGGTATCAATAACTGTTCTGACACTTAGTCCATGTCTGGGTATCAATAGCTATGCGGACACTAGGTAGATGTCTGGGTATCAAACGCTGTCCTGACACTTGGTACATGTCTGGATATAAATAACTGTCCTGACACTTTTTACATGTCTGGGTATCAATAACTGTCCTGACGCTCAGTACATGTGTTGGTATCAATAACTGTCCTGACACTCAGTCCATGTCTGGGTATCAATAGCTATGCGGACACTAGGTAGATGTCTGGGTATCAAACGCTGTCCTGAAACTTGGTACTTGTCTGGGTTTCAATAACTGTCCTGACACTTGGTCCATGTCTGGGTATAAATAGCCGTGCGGACACTAGGTAGATGTTTATGTATCAATAACTGTCCTGACACTGGGTACATGTCTGGGTATCAATAACTGTCCTAACATTGGGTACATGTCTGGATATCAATAACTGTCCTGACACTGGGTACATGTCTGGGTATCAATAACTGTCCTGACACTTGGTACATGTCTGGGTATCAATAACTGTCCTGACACTTGTTACATGTCTGGGTATCAATAACTGTCCTGACACTGGGTACATGTCTGGGTATCAATAACTGTCCTAACATTGGGTACATGTCTGGGTATTAATAACTGTCCTGACACTTGGTACATGTCTGGGTATCAATAACTGTCCTGACACTTGGTACATGTCTGGGTATCAATATCTGCCCTGACACTTGGTACATGTCTGGGTATCAATAACTGTCCTGACACTTGGTACATGTCTAGGTATCAATATCTGCCCTGACACTTGGTACATGTCTGGGTATCAATAACTGTCCTGACACTTGGTACATGTCTGGGTATCAATAACTGTCCTGACACTTGGTACATGTCTGGGTATCAATAATTGTCCTGACACTTGGTACATGTCTGGGTATCAATAACTGCCCTGACACTTGGTACATGTCTGGGTATCAATAACTGTCCTGACACTTGGTACATGTCTGGGTATCAATAACTGTCCTGACACTTGGTACATGTCTGGGTATCAATAACTGTCCTGACACTTGGTACATGTCTGGGTATCAATAACTGTCCTGACACTTGGTACATGTCTGGGTATCAATAACTGCCCTGACACTTGGTACATGTCTGGGTATCAATAACTGCCCTGACACTTGGTACATGTCTGGGTATCAATAACTGCCCTGACACTTGGTACATGTCTGGGTATCAATAACTGCCCTGACACTTGGTACATGTCTGGGTATCAATAACTGTCCTGACACTTGGTACATGTCTGGGTATCAATAACTGCCCTGACACTTGGTACATGTCTGGGTATCAAACGCTGTCCCGACACTTGGTACATGTCTGGGTATCAATAACTGTCCGCACTTTCGGTACATGTCTGGGTATCAATAGCTATTCGGACACTAGGTACATATCTGGGTATCAAACGCTGTCCTGACACTTGGTACATGTCTGGGTATCAATAACTTTCCTGATACTTGTTACATATCTGGATATCAATAACTGTCCTGACACTGGGTACATTTCCTGGTATCAATAACTGTCCTGACATTGGGTACATGTTTGGGTATCAATAATTGTCCCGACACTTGGTACATATCTGGGTATCAATAACTGTCCTGACACTTGGTACATTATCTGCACGTATGTAATTATACACCTACACATATATTTATATAATTTATGTATTTATATTCATATTTAGATTAATAGGTATTCTAGTTTGCTAACCTGCAATAACCTTATTATTTATGAAATCATTGAGACAAGATAATGCGGCCCGACTGGCTCACCTCTCGTAGGTTCATCATGTTGGGACACTGGTTACCTCAATACCTAGAGATCGGAGAAAATTCGGTCTACAAAACTTTTACGTTTCATCTATTTTGACGGTGACTTGCGTAAGTATATTTTTTTAAGAACTGTTTTCTGTCCCAACAAATCTAGATCGTCATAATATACTATTATCACTTGAATTGATCTAGGGTGTTCTTATTGCCACATGAGGATTTCCTAGTAAGTTAGGGATAGCAACCAAGATAAATAGCTTTTTTTTTGTTTGTTTGTTCATATTGACATCATTATGTTTGCTACTGTTTCGGTAATAAATGGGAAATGCTATTCTAAGAATTTGTTATTTGTATTAATGTTTGAACAGTTTTTTTTGGTAGCATCACTTGAACCTTTACTTTATGTACTATCTGTAAGTTTAAATAGGGTTAGGTTGGTTACGAGTGACCTGCAACGGTGATGTTGGGCGATATTCAACCTTCCAACAGAAGGGTTGCCAATAAACACAAAACATATATATATATATATATATATATATATATATATATATATATATATATATATATATGTTTGTTTCTCACGAAAACTGCAGCGACAAGCACTTTGTATCGATTATGTTATTACTTGTGGGCTTTGGATAACCCCGAACTGATATAACTCTGCATTAGACATAACGTTCAGCGCCATTGTTTAAAGTTTGTCAAACTGCATTTTGATGACTCGTTTATTAATACAAGGTAAAACTGAATCCAAGGTTTCTAGCAACCTATAGATTTGTTTAAAGTTTTAGGCTAGTCAACAACTACATTGACAACAATTTATACATTTGTCAAACTGTTCATAAAGAGAAAGATAATACTATTACAGCTGTCTAAAGAGACTCTAAGTAATCAATTCTAATGCCTTAGTGAAATAATCAAAGACATTTGTTTAAACTGCATCTTAATGCAAACATTTATAAACTTCGGATATGGCATCAAATGAGAAAAATGGCTTATATTGCAACTATGTTTTGATTGCTAAAACGTAAGTGTTTTTTTAGATTATGTGTAGAGATCATTTGGATTGATACCCGGTGTCTCATCGTGTTTGGTTTGGGCAACAAATCAGAAGAATCTGATGTATATTTGAGTCATTTCAAATTTCTCCAAGAGAGATAAATAAAGTTTATCTTATCCTCTCTTATTTTGAATGCTTCAGCACGTGTGTTTCAATGCAACTTTGGAAGATGTCAAGTACTTTTGTTCAACTGTCCCAGAGAACTAATAATAAAACCTTTTAACTTAATCCTATAGTTAGAGAACGGCAGAGATTATAACTTCCTTACCTCGGAAAAATTTGATAAAACAAGGAAATTTGTAAATACTACTGGGATTTGCAGCTCCATATGTAAAATAAAGATAAATATTAAAAATTACCTTGAGAGATAGTGGTTTTACAAACTAGCCAGGGAATGCCTTTGGGCAGTTCGCACCAATCTTGAGCTGTTGAACTATTCTGACGTGAGATTTGCTCTATGTTATCTCGCCTAAAAATGTTGCAAAGTTGTGTCTCTGTCCCTTGTTTGCTGGACTGCTGGACCGCAAGCCCCGAAGAAAATTTCATGCATTCTTTTGCATTCACGCATTCCTTAACTATAATGACATGCACACAACTGATCCCGGTAGCATATTGTGAGCTTGAAATTCTGGCCATGCTGGAAACGTTTCACTAGTTTAGGAGCCAAAAAAAGGCGTTCTTTATATACTTAGGAACTTAAGAGACATTTATATCGAGATAGAAATTATTATTTATGTTTCTGTGACGCGGAAATAAAACAGGGTCATTACAGGACATTGCTACACATGCAATCTAATATCTAGCTTGTTTGATTATAGAGAGCTACACATGCAATCCAATATTAAGCGCGTTTGATTGTAGAGAGCTGCACATGCAATCTAATATTTAGCTTGTTTGATTGTAGAGAGCTGCACATGCAATCTAATATTAAGCGTGTTTGATTGTAGAGAGCTGCACATGCAAACTAATATTTAGCTTTTTTGATTGTAGAGAGCTACACCTGCAATCATATATTAAGCGTGTTTGATTGTAGAGAGCTACATCTGCAATCTAATATCTAGCTTGTTTCACTGTAAAGAGCTACACATGCAATCTTATATTTAGCTTGTTTGATTATAGAGCTTCACAAGCAATCTAATATTTGGCTTGTTTGATTGTAGAGAGACACACCTACAATCTAAAAGTTAGCTTGTTTGATTGTAGAGAGATACACCTGCATCTAATATTCAGCTTATTTGATTGTAGAGAGCTATACCTGCGATCTAATATTTAGCTTGTTTGATTATAGAGCTTCACAAGCAATCTAATATTTAGCTTGTTTGATTGTAGAGAGCTATACCTGCAATCTAATATCTAGCTTGTTTCATTGTAGAGAGCTACACCTGCAATTTAATATTTAGCTTGTTTGATTGTAGAGAGCTAGACCTGCACGACCATTTTCAGACGATCCTTGCCATTTTATGGAAATACGATGTAACGAGACATCCTGATAAAAAATCAATAAAGATACATATATACATAATTATGTGTATATATACATATGTGTGGCTGTAAACCCGATTGTAATCACATAGACTCGTTCCAAAATGAACGCCATTAACGAAAAAAAAAAAGATTCAATAAAACCATGAGCGCAATGAAATATTCAATACGCTTACCAAAGAAGATGGTTTAATAAAGTTGCCATTGTGATCATAAGAGGGCTAACCACGAAATTATCATGTAACTTAATTCTATGGTGAATTCTTTGCACAGCTTGATATTTTGGTGGCCTGAATAACAAAAAAAAACGACATAGATCACCTGGGTCTCACTGAAGCACATGGTTGTTAGAGCTGATAAATGTCTTCCCATTCCGCATATTTAGAATAACTACATGTACTATAAATATAACAAAACATTTAAGGCTATTTTTTGTTTTTTAGAATATTAGAGGAGGAAAATGCTGTCCCTCAAACTAAAACTCAATCTTTAGACACAAGATAATGTTTTTAACCAAAGTTATTCAGGAAAATTTTCCACAAACTTGAATGGACATATGTACATATGTAATTATATAAAGAGAGAGAAAGGAGGAGGAGGAAGAGGAGGGAGACACAGAGAGAGAGAGAGAGAGAGAGAGAGAGAGACAGAGAGACAGAGAGAGAGAGAGAGAGAGAGAGAGAGAGAGAGAGAGAGAGAGAGAGAGAGAGAGAGAGAGAGAGAGAGAGAGAGAGAGAGAGAGAGAGAGAGAGAGAGCGAATGTACATCAAACACACAAGTAAAAAAAAAATAATTACAGAACAACACAAAACAAGTGAGCTTTTGACTCTGCGTCTTCATCAGACACAAAACGAAAATAATTATAAGTAAATTATTTGTAACGGGCAAATAAATCTCCCTTGAATCTTCTCTCGTGTCTCTTTACGACGTAGTTTGGCTGTTCAACCTTCTCGCAACTCTTGCCAAGTAGCAGCGTGTAGAGATCATGGTGTCAGCCTCTTATCAGCTACGTTTTCTACATTATTATGGGAGTATGAAGAGCTTAGATCTACATCCATTATTCAATACACAACATTAATTTGATCAGGGCTAGATTTATATCAAAGTCTGCGTTATTCAGCAATTTGCAGTTGACATGGTAAATTATAAAAAGTTTGCGTTAAACAACGGTATGTGAAGTAAAAAAAAGGACTTAAGTCATACAAGATTGAAAACCATGCAGGTTATCTTAAACGGCCTTTGGAAACTTTTCTGTGCCTCCAAATTCAAGGGAGAAGTTAATTTATATCTTCTTTTTTTATTCATAAAGTCTGACAAAGAGTTGATTTTATTTTATGATTTTTTTGAGGGGTAAAATTGCAGATATCGGCCATTCCTCAAGCCGGGCTTCACAATTGAATGTTTCCCGACGAAATCGAAAATTGTAGTTTAATGGGATTTTAGAGCAACACAAAAATGCTTGTATCTTGAAAAGTATTTATTTGCGACGAATAAAACCTCCATATTCGTATTCAGCATAAACAATCCATTAAGAAAAATAAAATTTTGAAGTTTAGGATGAGTTGGGCCGATATCTGCAATAATAGCATTTTTTTTTTCAATCTAAGACTTTGAGACCTAGTAAGTTCATCAACTTGGTGGTGGATTTAGATCTCGTAGCTGTCGGGCTTCTCGTAACTAATGCGATCATACAGATAGACCAATTTGATATGCAGAGTAATGTTTAACTTCTATAAATATAAAAGGGGATTTTTTTAAAAAGCGAATGAAAGAGAAAAATATGAATGATTTCATTTAAGTTTTTGATATTTTTTACTTGTTCCTCATTGTAACTTCGTACGTTATCCCTTATAAAAAAATCAGTAAACTCTCGTGTTGAACATAATCTTTCTCCCCCAT
Source organism: Elysia crispata (assembly GCA_033675545.1). Classification (NCBI taxonomy): domain Eukaryota; kingdom Metazoa; phylum Mollusca; class Gastropoda; family Plakobranchidae; genus Elysia; species Elysia crispata. The sequence continues at coordinate 464,760 of JAWDGP010000205.1, read as the reverse complement.
ACATTTCCCTTAAAAAGTTTCTAAATTGTCTTTGCTAACTTAATATCTAGATCTTTATTCACCACCACAGTCGCCTGTAGGTGACATAAGTTCAAGACGCACTTCAGCAACGTATGCTTGAAAAGGATATTTTGTGAACCAGCATGGTAGCGTTTCTAGATGCTTTGAAGGATTGCTGGGAAGCTTTCATCGTGGATTTCATTGGGTAATGATTTATAGGAGGAGTCCAAGGAGGCAGCAAGTTTCCTTTATATCTCGTCAACTCTCGGGAGATGTTGCTGATATTTTTGTTCGTTTTTTTTTTTCCAACAAATTCACAATCGGTTTAGCTTAGTGAATTTTTTGTGACTAAAGGAAATTATCAAATCATTTAAGTTTTACCTTTTTGTGTTGAAAAAAAAAAGCAAGCAAACGAACAATAAAAAGGATAAACAAAATTACAGTGATATAAGCAACGGCAATTTCATCGACTAAGCCCCGTTGTTTCAGTGTTGATTTTCTGATCATTTTGGGTATGTGGGATGAATTATTAGGCTTCAGAGAATCACAGAAACGGTTTTTCTCTATTGAGTATTAAAAGTCACAGAGTGATCTTGATATGGGTGGAATCCTATACGCCCAGCCTCTGCCCTGGCCTGAATGGGACACGGCTTCTGCATAACATCAGATTCTTCAGGAAAATTAGCGGACGAAAACCTGAAAAGACCACCAGGGTCGGGATGGTATGAAGATAGTTGAAAGCTGTAATGTTAGAACGGCTGCACGCACCTCTCAGTCGCGTGTCGGAATCAATTGCGAAATATCCCACGCTGCAAATGTATTTTGCAAAAAACCTGCACTTTCCAGCGGGTGTAAAATATTTTGAAAAAAATTAAACTATTAAAATATGTTAGGAGAGAGTCGATTTTAAACTGAGAAGAGTAGTATCAGCGTAAGTGTCTATCAGCAAAAAATTTTAATTTTATTTGTTGTTATTTCTGCAAGCCCCGCGGTTTAAACTTAAACCTCCAGTAGGTCCATTTTCAATCACCTCTCAATCGATTTATGGTATGAAGCACAATTGTCAACAAGTTGCTTAACTTCTTATTTCAAAGTAGGAGGCGAATCCTAATACTTCTTGAGCATAAATGTTGAGTATTACTTTACAAACATTCTTTTTTTTTTCTTTTGATAGTTTTTAGTCGTGCAGGTTTACCAAAAATAGCTATATTCATAATCCGCAAAAACCAGTTGAAAGCGTGTATGTCCTCTAAACCGTATCATTAGAGTGTAGGCTTAGAACTTAGAAGTCATCTTTATTAAGTTAATCCGAAAGTTTGATGATAATTACGAAACTAGCGAAAGTATTCAGGGTTCAGGAATGAAAAGTTCTGTTGTATTTCCAAAAACTTGTGTGTAAACATCAGAGATTCCGACCACGCTTATAAACTCGCAAAATATTCGGAAAACTTCAGAGTCGGAGTACATCAAGCTTGTCCAAGTATTGCATTAAATTATTGTCCTTTTCATCTCGTAACAAAAGGCAAGCGGCTTGTCAGCTAGTGAGAGTACATCAAGCTTGTCCAAGTGTTGCATTAAATTATTGTGAATTGCCCTTTTTATCTCCTAACAAAAGGCAAGCGGCTTGTCAGCTAGTGATAGTACATGAAGCTTGTCCAAGCATTGCATTAAATTATTGTGAATTGTCCTTTTCATTCCAAACAAAAGGTGATAGTAGCACAAGTGGGTCACCAGGAAATAAAAACGGAAAGAATGAATACCAAAAAGTACCAGGAGAGAAAACTCACACAATCTTGCTTGATCTCTCTCTCTCTTTCTCTCTCTCTCTCTCTCTCTCTCTCTCTCTCTCTCTCTCTCTCTCTCTCTCTCTCTCTCTCTCTCTCTCTGACAATCTTCCGAAAATAATTAAGCGGAAAACGAGAGGGACACCAAGCCAAAGAGACAAAAACTTGTCTTCCCCACAGAGACTTAAAGCATGTTAGCGCAGCCAGAAAAGCATGTGAGATTATACTAAACAAAGTCCTAAATTAACTGTAAAACAATATTAATGATCTATCATTAATCATAATCAAACATAAATAGTCTATCACATGAACAAAAAAAGACTGAGTTATACACAGAGAGAAACAGAGACAGAGAGACGGAGACAGATAGACTGTCAGAGAAAGAGATGGTTAACCAATTAAAAATGCAAAGATTGGAATGAAGAAAAAGATGTTGGGAACTAAAAAAGTAAACTGTAAAAACTTTAAAATTTAATGAATTCGAGGAGATTCCTTGGTTTGAAATTATAACTCCAGCATATTCTCTGCTCAAAAGAAAGGTAGGCACAAACTTTAGAAGAAGAAAAGAGGGGCAACAACAATGGAGATTCTGAGATGGTGTCAAACATCTCCTAGTTAAAAGACAACATTTATTATAGGACAACACAGGCACCTGTGGAAAGAAAACTATATGTCCCTCCTTTTATTAAATTTTAATCACAATAGGAGATTACTAATGAAAAAAAAATCTATGTTTGTTTCTTGAAACCAGGTTGAAAAAAAAAGTAGAGAGTTCGACCGACTTTCGGTTGTGCCATTTACAATTGAAGAAGTCGGCGCGTAACATGGATACGTGGAGAATCTGGGACCATTGTCTCGGAGGGGTTGTCCCAGAAAAACGTCATGATTTTTTAAAATTATTTCTTGAATTTAGAATATCATGGAAAATCCGTTTTCAAAACGTCTACAGATGAACATAGCAGTTCAGGTTAAGTTTTGTGTAGGTTCAGCTCGCCCAGGGCAGAAAATATGTCAGGTTCTAATAAAACGAAAGGGGCATGGGCCGATACACGCTGATAGAGGTGACGCAGGTGTTCATGTATAGGGGACCCAAGAAGATACACGCTGATAGAGGTGATGCAGGCGTCCTGTATAGGGGACCCAAGAAGATACACGCTGATAGAGGTGACGCAGGTGTTCATGTATAGGGGACCCAAGAAGATACACGCTGATAGAGGTGACGCAGGTGTTCATGTATAGGGGACCCAAGAAGATACACGCTGATAGAGGTGACGCAGGTGTTCATGTATAGGGGACCCAAGAAGATACACGCTGATAGAGGTGACGCAGGTGTTCATGTATAGGGGACCCAAGAAGATACACGCTGATAGAGGTGACGCAGGTGTTCATGTAAAGGGGACCCAAGAAGATACACGCTGATAGAGGTGACGCAGGTGTTCATGTATAGGGGACCCAAGAAGATACACGCTGATAGAGGTGATGCAGGCGTCATGTATAGGGGACCCAAGAAGATACACGCTGATAGAGGTGACGCAGGTGTTCATGTATAGGGGACCCAAGAAGATACACGCTGATAGAGGTGACGCAGGTGTTCATGTATAGGGGACCCAAGAAGATACACGCTGATAGAGGTGACGCAGGTGTTCATGTATAGGGGACCCAAGAAGATACACGCTGATAGAGGTGACGCAGGTGTTCATGTATAGGGGACCCAAGAAGATACACGCTGATAGAGGTGACGCAGGTGTTCATGTATAGGGGACCCAAGAAGATACACGCTGATAGAGGTGACGCAGGTGTTCATGTATAGGGGACCCAAGAAGATACACGCTGATAGAGGTGACGCAGGTGTTCATGTATAGGGGACCCAAGAAGATACACGCTGATAGAGGTGATGCAGGCGTCATGTATAGGGGACCCAAGAAGATACACGCTGATAGAGGTGACGCAGGTGTTCATGTATAGGGGACCCAAGAAGATACACGCTGATAGAGGTGACGCAGGTGTTCATGTATAGGGGACCCAAGAAGATACACGCTGATAGAGGTGACGCAGGTGTTCATGTAAAGGGGACCCAAGAAGATACACGCTGATACAGGTGACGCAGGTGTTCATGTATAGGGGACCCAAGAAGATACACGCTGATAGAGGTGACACAGGTGTTCATGTATAGGGGACCCAAGAAGATACACGCTGATAGAGGTGATGCAGGCGTCATGTATAGGGGACCCAAGAAGATACACGCTGATAGAGGTGACGCAGGTGTTCATGTATAGGGGACCCAAGAAGATACACGCTGATAGAGGTGACGCAGGTGTTCATGTATAGGGGACCCAAGAAGATACACGCTGATAGAGGTGACGCAGGTGTTCATGTATAGGGGACCCAAGAAGATACACGCTGATAGAGGTGACGCAGGTGTTCATGTATAGGGGACCCAAGAAGATACACGCTGATAGAGGTGACGCAGGTGTTCATGTATAGGGGACCCAAGAAGATACACGCTGATAGAGGTGACGCAGGTGTTCATGTATAGGGGACCCAAGAAGATACACGCTGATAGAGGTGACGCAGGTGTTCATGTATAGGGGACCCAAGAAGATACACGCTGATAGAGGTGACGCAGGTGTTCATGTATAGGGGACCCAAGAAGATACACGCTGATAGAGGTGATGCAGGCGTCATGTATAGGGGACCCAAGAAGATACACGCTGATAGAGGTGACGCAGGTGTTCATGTAAAGGGGACCCAAGAAGATACACGCTGATAGAGGTGATGCAGGCGTCATGTAAAGGGGACCCAAGAAGATACACGCTGATAGAGGTGATGCAGGCGTCATGTAAAGGGGACCCAAGAAGATACACGCTGATAGAGGTGATGCAGGCGTCATGTAAAGGGGACCCAAGAAGCTACACATTAGTTGATTACAGTGAAACAGACTGATCAGAGGATCTTAGAATAATTCACTGCGACTAGGCTTCACAATATTAATGTTTCAGCTGGTGCTTTTTCTACAAACTAATAATAATAATAATAATAATAATAATAATAATAATAATAATAATAATAATAATAATAATAATAATAATAATAATAATAATAATAATAATAATAATAATAATAATAATAATAATAATAATAATAATAATAATAATAATAATAATAATAATAATAATAATAATAATAATAATAATAAGAAGAAGAAGAAGAAGAAGAAGAAGAAGAAGAAGAAGAAGAATGCTAAAATTGATTTATACAAAATTTTATATATATATATATCGATATATCCTTATGTGTATATATATATTAATATAAAAAAGCAATAGTTATAAATAATAAAAATCAGTAGTGAACGTTTGTCTACAAATTCAGTTTGTTGCTTTTGGTTAAAAAAAAGGTAGGTTTCTGCCTTCCAGCGGCTACATTCAGGGACCGAATGCTTTAAGAACCAATCTATGCAATCCATAAAACAGCAGTAATTGGCAAACCATAAAATGTGTAGACCTTTGCGATCCATATCGGCTTATTTCTGGACGGAAAGCTTTTATTGTTGATCATGCCGGGCAATGGACAATCTTTCACCGCAGTGTAGCTGCTGGACTCATGACACAAGACTGAGAAGTTTATTTTATAATAGCTTAAGTGGCTTTACCATGCCTATCATGTGATATCAACTTTGCTGGATTTCTCTTCTACCCCCCCCCCCCTCCCACTCTACCTCTTTAATCGACTGTTCCCAATGAATCGCTGATTGTCGTGTTTTCTTTTCTATTCTCCCATCTCTTAAATCGACTTTTCCCAATGAATCGCTGATTGCCGTGTTTTCTTTTCTATTCTCCCATCTCTTAAATCGACTGTTCCCCCTGAATCGCTGATTGTCGTGTTTTCTTTTCTATTCTCCCATCTCTTAAATCGACTTTTCCCAATGAATCGCTGATTGTCGTGTTTTCTTTTCTATTCTCCCATCTCTTAAATCGACTGCTCCCCCTGAATCGTTCATTATGGTGTTTTCTCTTCTATCCCCCCCCTCCACCCCCTATATCGACTGTTCCCTCTGAATCGCTCATAATCGTGTTTTCTCTACTATCCCCCCCCCCCAATCTCCACCTCTTTAATCGACTGTTCCCCCTGAATTGTTCACTATCGTGTTTTCTCTACTATCCCCCCCCCTTTCACCTCTTTAATCGACTGTTCCCCCCTGAATCGCTCATTATCGTGTTTCTTCTCTCCCAGAGAACGATGCAACACTCGGACCCAGCGGCTCCTGACCCAGATGGACAGGTCAAGAAACTGACCACCATCGAGCAGGTGTACGATGAAATTGGAGGCTTTGGAAGGTTCCAGGTGTTCGCCATCATCCTTGTGACCAGCTTGACGCTTGTGGTGAGTCAAGGTCTACGGCCGAGTCGGTATAAGATTACAACCAAAGATCTCTGTTCATAGGCCTTGAGTATACGTAGGTAGTTCAAACAACTTGTATTTGTAGGCGCGTATGAACTGCACATTGGATATACCGTAATAGACAATTTTAGCCATAAGCAAGCCAAATTTTTCATTATTTGACTCGTTCATGATAGATCTGATTGTAAAACATTTCTTGTCTCTATTCCGTGTATGTTTTCAAAGCTAAATCCTGCACGAAAGAATTTTTTTGAAGCTCAACTAAACAAAGAAAGACTGAGACAACATGCCCTGCCTTGATATGTGGGTTTTTGTTTTTTTTTCATTGATGAATTTGATTGATAATACAAAAAGAATAACAGAGATTACGATCTAACTCCTGTTATGGGCAAACATTTATAGATCAAAGGAAAAGAAGAAGAAGAAAATGTTAATTCTTTCTACTGTTCTTTGGGACTTTTCGAAACATCTAGATAAGCTAACTGTCCTATCTTTCTCTCTCCAACTCACTTTATCTCTTTTCCAAGCTCTATACCTCAATCCATACAAGACATTAATACGCCATTAGAATAGATGCATAGCATGGTTGAAATTTTTAAAAAATTGAAACTTCAGTCTCTGCAAACCGATTCGTCGCTTTCTGACACGTTTTTGTAATGAGTGATTACATACTCAATTAACATTGTAAATTGAGAATATCATGCGTCATTTTTTGTGACTAGAGCTGCATAATTTATGTTGACAAAGCTTGCAAAACAGAAAGAAAAACCATCATAATAAGACTTGATGTAGGGAAATGCACCAACGACTGTTGTAATTATGTTGTTTAATCATCAGTTTGGGTACAGCATGTTGCTGATGAGTTATGCCGGCTATATCAGCGAGTTTGAGTGTGTCGTCCTGCCCGAGTCAGCCCGACAGTCAAGGTCAGCCGTGTACACGAACAGGTCGCCTCAGCTGGAGACCGGAAGTGGGCGTGTCCACAATGATTCCACTCTGAACGTCTGCAGAGTGAACGGCACAGAATGCCACGACTTCCGGTTTCTCGGCAGCAAACGGACTGTGATATCTGAGG